>QJPP01001503.1:0-266626 GCA_003996215.1 Jaltomata sinuosa | reverse complement strand
CTCAAAAACCCCTCCAGGGGTGCCCGGGCGTCGCCGGGTCTAAACAGTAAAAAGTCATCTCAGGGGCTCGGTCCAACCGAGGCTAAAAATCATCTCAAGTAGTAAGAGAACTCAACTAGCACTCCGGCCCTGCCGAGTCTAGTGATAATCGTAAAACTGATGATTTTAAACCACAAGTGAAATCAACCATTTCCAAATCATTTCCATCAAAAAACGGGCCCCCCGGGCCATGCAAGGTTTAGAAAACAGTGCCAGTAGGCCCGAAGCCAAAACCACAGTAAAACATGGATAAAACCTCTTTATATGCATGGAAATGGTATGATCACACACAATTGCTGCCCCGCAGCTCACAATCAACCTATCGACCCTGCACAGGCCCACAGCTACTCAGCAAGCATAACCAGCCTAGAAGGATAATTCTATGCCCGGGACTCGCGGACATTCCCAAAAATCCCACCTTCTATGTTCCAGAGTCAACAAGGCCTCACAGGACCACAAGGGTAAATAAAATATATCCGCAAATACTACAAGCAACGGAGGAACAAAAGTAGGCGGACATGAATAAAGCGGTCGAGGTCTGTGGTACCAACCTAATAAACCAACCCAAGGATGCCCATTAATACAATTTTATTCTATATATGCGGAGTCTAGGGAAATTAAACCGTAACCTACCTGTCGTCCGACGACAAGCTGCTGGAACAACGATGTCCAAGCTCGAACCACTCCGAGAAAATCCAAAACTAAATCGGAATCGGAATCGGATTTGGGATGGAATAACTTGACGTAGATAATTGATTTTCTTTCGGGGATCAAAATATATCATCAAATATATTTTTCAGTTAAATTTCTTTGAACAAGTGACCACTTATTCATAAGTGGGTGCTACAGATGGAAGGCCAAGGAAATTAATTATGAACCAAGTGAAGTTGCTGAAGGTTATCCTTGTTAATGCCATTTATAAGGTTAAGAATAATTGTTAGTTAAATGCTGCCAACTCCAAGTGATGCCACATTCACTATTAGTGATTGCTGGCCACCCCCTCCACCTACACGTGGAGTGGAGGTGGCAGTACTAAAGATATCTTCGTCCCGTTATTTATATATTCGGGTATTACGTAAATTCGTGGTATAATAAATATAATTTTTGAATATATCATAATTATTAGAAAATTATTTCGAATAAAATCTACTATATTATAATAATAAATTTTAACATAACTAAATTTACTATCTCCGTTAAAATATTACGGAGTATAAAAACCTTATAAAATAAATACATATATACTTATAAAGTATAAAAATATTTTCCATAAACCTTTAAAATATTTTGAAAAGGCAATAATAATATAATTTTTACCAAATTCAATTTCTAAATAAATATTTCAATTACATGCACGATACTTATAAAGTTCTTAAGTTTAGGCTCGTAATTCGCCTACGCACGATTTCGATACTCAAGAATTCTCTCGGGATCTTCCCTTATTTTTTTATAACCGTTTCGGAACTGAAATGGCATTTTAAAACGTGACGTCGAGGCTTAAATCGCGTTTAACCCGACCCGATTCGCGACCCGGTTCGCAACCCGTTTTCTGCCAGACCGTCCGCGGTAAAACAGTCATAACTCTTTGCTCCGAGATTATTTGGACGTGCGGTTTTGTGCGTTGGAAACTAGACTCGTAGACCTTCGATTTGGTATTTTGGGGGACTTCTAACTCTTTATATATTGGGAGAAAAGCCCTGACACATTTGACCCAAAGTTTCAGGAAATTTGTTAAAGGTCTTACGATATCTTTTGTCGATTTGCTTGACTTCAAAACTCAAACGTGGAAATGACCGGAAGGGTCATTACACTATTATTTTTATTTATTACCGTTATTACCTATTATTCCTACTACTTTAGATTTTATTATTTATCATTGTTATTCTTTTATTATCATTTTTAAAGATTACGAGTATATTATCACTATTACTTTGTTATTATCTTCTTTAAATCAATCGTCGTTACTTTATTTCAAATTTCATACTTATTGAATTAGTTATACGTATTTTTAACTTCTTACATGATTATTAACTTTTATGACATAATATATATTTTACTAATTATTAAATTAGAGGCTCAAAAGAATTAATTTTTAAAAAGAAAAGACCATTAGCCAAATTCACCTAAAGTCTTTAGACCAATTTAAATTCAATTTGGTTACCCATTGTTGCAGCTTAATCTTTAGGTCAGCCCAACAAAATGACCCATCGGCCCAAATCCATCTAACCCAATTTAATCCTAAACCTGATTTCGTTCTTTTCCACATCGGTTCTTCTCCCATTTCTATTCTAATGAAATGTCTCCATTCTTCATCATCATCAAGAAGAACTTGTCACATTATTTTAGGAAGATCTTGCATCTTTCTCATAGCTTTGTATCTCACAATATCTTAAACACTCTCTTTCACCCGATCTCCTTCCCCCATCATCTTCTTTCTACTTTCATCTCTCTACTGATTCAATCTCTGCAAGAATTAATGGGTTTTGTTATCTTCCACTGAAAAAATCATTCTCCAACGTTCAATTTTCAGATTTCCTTGACCAAATTCAAAATTCAAAACCCTTCAATTTCCCACCAATTTGAAGAGGGGTAAATCCTATTTTTTGCCTATAAAGACATCCAACTCTCAGCCAAAAAGGGGGCGGGGTATACTCACAAGAACAATACACACACAATTTAAGTTTTTGCTTTAGCTACCCACTTTCTCCTCCAACTTTACTGTTGATTTACAACTTTCCAAAAAAAAGCCATTGTCTCTCTTTGCTCCTGTTGGAAGACAACAGAGGCATTTCATAAGCTTTCGAATCTGTTCATGACAAGAGAGTATATTCGAGGCTTACAATCCCCTAGTTCACTGCACCACAAAAGGAAAACTCAGATCTTATCACGATTGTCTTTCGATACAATTATGTGTTTGTATAGAAATTTCATGTTTTAGAGTTCTGTTATTCAAATATTTTGTGATTGGATTATGTGTTTAACTGTTGTTTTAACCTTCAAAAGTTAATAGTGTTTGAATATTATGACTGTCATGCCCTTAACTGAAGTTTAAGTATAGATGTCGTAATAGAAATCACATCTTAGTCATTTAATCTGTTTGCAGATACTTTATAACAAATTCTTACGCTAACAATATTTCTCTAACCGTATTCTATGTCACGACTCTATTTCTCAAGTCATGATGGCACCTACAATCTCCCAGTAGGCGAACCAATTCCCGTAGCCCAGAACGGTTAGTAATGGGCTACTACCTAACCAAAACGCACCAGCAAGCAGAAATAAGCGAAAGCAAAACTCGAATATAAATACATAAAGGAAACTACACCAACCCTAAGACTTGGTATCAATAGTACAGAAGCTTCTAATAGGATACAAGTGCTAATAGTAACAAAATACAACATAAATTGCCTCCGAAAGTACAAGGAGCAACAGTACAATAGATGAGATGTAGACAAGCCCCGACCGTCAGGCGCTCACCCTAGTCTCAAAGATCCAAAAGCTGCACGAGTCTCCAACGTGATCAACGGTGAAAGCTCAGCTAATATCTGCACAAAAAAGTGCAGAAGTGTAGTATGAGCACCAAAACCATGGGTACTCAGTAGGTATCATAGGCCGACTGAGCGCATATAAGATATAAAAGCAGTAAGTAACAGATAGCAACAAAGCAGTCACTGAAGCCATAAGCAAGGCACAAGGAGATAGCACAGATCATCCATAACTAAGAGCTTCAAGTAACACATGCTAGCACAGAGATACAATTACACAAAATCACAGGTGAAGGAAAGGAGAACGCACCTGGAGTCCTTGTACAACATTATAAGTAAGTAGAGAGAGAGTTGAGAAAATGGCGGTATACCGGTAACCTCAAGTGGAAGGAAAAGATGGAGGGCAGTCTAACATACTCAAAATGAAATCAACCAGTATAAGGAAATCATAACACCAATCCAATCATATGATAGCATAACCAGGGAATCACCTCACAAGTACAACCCTAGGATGAAATAACTAGGCCACAATAACCGAGAGATACCACTCAGCTTCCCACAAGAATAGAACCAGAGTCTCACACTCTGCTCATAAGGCCACACAAAAGTGCCTCAATAAGATAGGACTCTAAAGCCCTCCCAATAATCAAAAATCCCACAACCAAAGCCTCAACAGTCTAGCCATCACTAATCTTTCAAGAACCGGGTGCCAAGACAAGCTCTAAGTAAAAACAGGAGTAAATATAGTCTACCTACAGTCCCAACGGCTGCCCATACAATCGAGGAACATAATCAAGTGAAAACAAACCCTCCGGCATCCCATACTACCGGAGCGTACACTGAACACACAACAAACAAGGGTGGAATCCAATGCATGATATGATATGATATGATGTGTGAAATAGAACCTTTGTATGTACCTCCTCCAGTGCCAATCGGGCCCAGCAGGCAGGTTCCATGGAAGGACTCAGCCTGTATACCTCGACTCCACCGTATACCCTTCCCTCCGGTGCACGCATCCCAAAGCCCCAAGCCCAGAGCGGCAAGGTCCATGGAGGTCCCCGACCCCATACTAAAACTCAGTATCAAGACATGTCATCCGAAAGCAAGTCCGGGATCAAGATAGAGACCCAGTCTGAAGTATGCATGCCCAGACCCCGTCCAGGACTAAAGTAGTAGAAAATACCTCAAAAACCCCTCCAAGGGTGCCCGGGCGTAACCGGGTCTAAAACTGTAGTAAATCAAGTCTGGTGCTCTGCCCCGTAGAGACTAGTATCAGTAATAAAATCAAGTCTGGTGCTCTGCCCCGCAGAGACTAGTATCAGTAATAAAATCAAGTCTGGTGCTCTGCCCCGCAGAGACTAGTACCAGTAATAAAACCAGTGCGAAAACATCCAAAAATCCCATTTTCTTTCAACAACAGTACCAAAAACGAGCCCCCAGGGCCATGCAAATTTTGGAAAACTGTCAGTAGTGGCTCACAGCCAAAACTGTAGTAAAACATGTAGGGGAAAACCTTTTTCATGGATGATATGCTCGCACACAAATATAAAAGTACACCAACGGCTCACAATAATTCCTATCAACCCTGCACAGGCCCAATAGCTACTCAGCAGACATAACAAGCCTAAAAGGATAATTTTTGTGTCCGGGACTCGCGGACATTCCCCAATAACCCACCATCTATGTTCCAGAGTCAATACATGGCCACACAGGACCACAAGGGTAATATACAATACTACGTGAATACTACAAACAACGCATGAAATAACGGACGAACAAGGTGGACAAGGTCTGGGGTACCAACCTATAATAACCCATCCAAGGATGCTAATTAATGCAGTTATAGCCTATATACGCAGAGTCTATATAGGGGAAAACCATAACCTACCTGTCCTCCGATGACTAGCTGCGGGAACGACATCGTCCAGACTCGAACACCTCCAGGAAGCTCTTAATCACACAAAACAAATACTTTCAACTGAAGTCCCAAAGGCGTCTCTATGAAGCCTGACCAACCAAGGTAATGGAACAATTGTTAGAATCGACAAGGCTGCAAGAACGAGCCATAGCCAATTGATAAGGTGTTAATATCACACTCGCGACCAGCCAACTCCAAAGCATAAAAATGAGTCCAATAACAATAACAAATGACAACTAAATCCAAAAACAATACGTTAACCACATCTCCAAGGAGCGACGAGCTCCCGAGGCACTATTTCAAGGCATACTTCACGTTTGTCCAATCCAATCACTATCGTATGTGATCCCAAAAAGAATCGCACAATTTCCCAATACCTCCAGCACCTTACCATAACTAGAACACCACAACAATAATCAAACATAACAAGATAAAGGGGTTGTCCAAAATACCATTTCGGGGCTCAAAAATCCATAAAACAATACTAGAACATATAATAATGAAGGAGGGTCGTAGGAGGAAGGTTACCTCGACAAAAAGCTTTGAAATACCAAGCTAAACATGCTGTTATAAGGACCCACCATGAGCTGTAACAATATACAGCAAGAAAACATGACAAACATGCCGATAACGATAAGTTCTCCTCGGAATTGATTCTAAAGCTCAAATTAAGAATGAGTCGAGGATTTAGAACCCTTACCTTCCGATAATCAAATGATAATACCATAAAAATATCAGTCCCACAAACTGCCTCCTTGAAGTAGCAACAAACGGAGCCAAAACGATGAGAAAACTATACCACGACGATGAGCTCGCGAAGTAGAGCAACTTCCGTTAAACTTTCGAATTGAAAGAATCAAGGTCCATGGATTATTTATAAAGTTTGTATCTGTTTTTCTATGGTTTTGGTCTGTTTTTATGGGTTTAAAACGAAGGAGAAGCTGATTTATAAAGGCAAACCGACTTAGGATGTGGGCCCCGCTTTGACGTGTCTGCTTGCGCAGTCTTACGAAAACATGAATATCTCTCTATTCTGAAGTCGTATGGACGAACGGTTTAGTGCGTTGGAAACTAGACTCGTAGACCTTCGATTTGGTATATTGGGATCCCACTACTCTTTATATATACGGAGAAACACCCCAAGACATTTAACCCAAATTTGAAGAGAATTCCTTAAAGGAATTTACAATAACTTTTTCCGACTTTTGTTTCGCAACTTGCTTGACTTCAAAACTCATCATACGACCATTTTGCGATTATAATACCTCATAACACATCCTTCTTAGTATATTAGACTCTATTAGTCTTACCCCAAATGCACGGATTACTTTAAACCTTCCAAACGGGCGAGGTGTTACACGAGGTATTTCCTTAACTCGAACTTCCGAGTAAGGAATTTCTTTGACCTAGAACCTTGGTTTAATTCTTTGATATTACCAAGAATATTGACGGAAGTCAACGATTTTCAAAGTTGAAGCTCTAAAATGAGGAACGGCCATAAAGACCAAACAAACAGCCCGGGCACCGAACTACTGGTCCCGACAAGCCATAAATGACTTGGGCCGCTACAAGTATGCTCTAATGGTACAAGAAAGGCGAAAATGTGTAAATGACCGGAAGGGTCATTACATCATCCACTACTAAAAAGACTTTCGTCCCTGAAAGTCAGGAAGGAAGAAAATACCAGAGATTTAAGAATAGTGGATACAACGGCCGCACTACTCTCTCAGACAACCCGGGTAACCTTCGCGACCGGACGGCACCCAATATAACAGAACCTAAGAAAGCAACCAAGCCTTAATTTCTTACTAGCCAAGCTAGATTTCAACCTCCAAAGTTCTGCCAACCCAAACTGAACCTCGAGAATCTTAACCAAAAAACACCTACACAACACCGAAACCAGAGCACCAAGCCTATCAACACACAAAACTCGAATCCTTAAAACCATACTAAGTTTACCAGAAAATCCATCAACCCAAAACTCTAACTCATGAACCCGTTGTTCCGCAAAAGCCCTTTTATTTTTTATTTTTTTTATTCTGAACTGAATCCTTTAGCACCACAAAAAGGAATTTGCACACAAGCTGAACACTCAAACCACCCTCGAAGCATCAACTGACATACTAGAGATCCATAATTCCTTCTTATACTTTACCACGAATGAAGTTACCCATTGTACAAATGCGTTTTAAGCCAAGATATAGGCTACTAGCCTTTTCCATCCAAGATAACAACCCGTAGCATATCATTGAAACTAAAGTCACCTGCCTTGACTGACCACCAACCAACGAACGAATTTTTTTTCTAACATCAAATTCGCTAACTGAACCGTGCCAGGTCTGAATCAGCTGAAAGTGAATGAACCAGGGCAACCTGCCCAAAAGACCCAAACCAAAACCATGATCCTGCAAGAAGTGTTGTAAGCCTACCACGAAGTCTGTAACCATGAGCCAAGCTCCCAACTCTAGAAAACACTGCTGCTACTCCGAACACTCGAACACCATTTGAATGTGAAATTGCCTTACGAATCTCACCTTAGGAAGAAGTCCACCATGCCACAAATATCAAGTCCAAACAATCCGAAGGAAAAGGAAAAGGTGCCTGGGGTTCAAAGTTACCATCTAGCCATAGAAATTTTGGCATATACTTTCAACTCATTCCTTTGGCTAGAATCAAACGCTCTACTGGTTTTGCAAACACCAACCACTTCGAAGCACATATCATAACAAACTTCTAGTCCATACTGGCCGAGTCTAACCAACAGTGGAACCCCACAAAAATAACAACTCTGGAGGAATCAATTAAATAAGCTTTCAAATCCTTGCCAAATGAATGGCGATTACTAGTCTCTACGTATCATCAGAGCTCAAAATAGCCTCACTAGTCTCAACCCCCACAAGCTGACCACATAAAGCATACACCACGGCTGAAGCTCAAACTTACGCCACTGAGTTTGTCCAACCATGGTAGAAGAACCTCGTACTAACTAGAACACTGCTGAAATCTAGAATATCTCGCCTCTTGCAGAGGTTAGCCAAGGACTAGGTGTCCAAGGCCAATAGTCGCATCCACAACTGAAGTAAAGAAGCTAACTTTCCCGCATCCACTGCCTCCCGGTACTAGGATGCTGCAACCCAATAGAAACTACCACGAACCATTCGATGTAACCTGCCAATCCATGATTTTGAACCCCAACTTTCAAAACTGCCAACTAAAGCCTTGGTCGAACCAGGATGCTGCCAATGAACCCTTAGGAACCCAAGCCAACTAGGCCTGAATATGCAAATTGCCAACACCGCAGTTGCTACTGAAACAAAACCAATCGATGGAAAACCCACATCAATATGTAGATGGCTGAATCGAATCACCGACACACAATTCCAAAGCAAACCTTTATCGCCACCTCAGGCAACTACGAGGACACATAAACACATACAAAGAGTTATCTCCCTTCTTTTTCAACTAAACAAAAATGCTTCCTTAGCACATACTAAACCTTACAAATCCTTTCTCAAATAAGAACCTGAAGTCATTACCTTACTACTCATAGCTACACGTCAAATTCAATAAGGCAGGAGAAGAATGGGCCGAATGCCCAACTCACCTGAAATGCCCACAAATACAACCTAACCACGAGGTTAGGATCAACACTTAGTCAGAGTGCTTAAAGTCAAGACCCAATCACGATGCTAACATCCAGAGTTCATCGAAAGAACTACGATCAAGATTCATTCCAACTGGAGCTAGGGAAACAACAAAACACCCAACGGACCAAGAAGTGGAGGAGACTATGGGAACAACCCACATACCTACCAACCTCCTAAACTAATCAACAAAGAGGGTCGACTCTAGACACTCGGGAGACCAAACCAATCTATGCACACTAGCATAACCAATATCTCCCAACTGAGGAAAATCTCAACTCCGGCCCAACTACCGGTAATACACCAAACCATCACACGAATCTCTAGCCATACTAGATAACGGCCTAGGCAACAACCATCTAGGACCGCTCAACAAGGGCAACTCAACCACAAGTCAAAAATCACAATGAAACAGGGATAACCTAACTAGAAACAGACTAACAAGAACTACCCACGAGCTACAACTCTAGGAAAACACCTCTCAAGGCTAACTTACCCTCATCCACTACTAAAGAATAAACTACCAATAAAATAATATATCGATACTAAAATTTGGGTAGCCAAACAACTTAAACAAGTAGCAGGTAGCCATATAAGACATTACACGACAAAAGGGATAGAGTCGCAACACGAGCGGGACTAACATAAGTCAAAGGTAGCAAAAGCCTGACCTGGAGTAACGATGTCAGGAACCTCTACCTCTAGCCCACCAAGAAGAGCATCAAGCTGATAGGGTCTAACTCTGGACTGAGTGGTCAAAATTGAAGCCCCAACCAGCCCTGGCTGGGGACAAACTCAATAAAGGTGACCAATCTCTCCACAATGATAACAACCAGGTTGTCTGGGATACACAATCCTGGGGCAATTCCTAGAAAAGTGCCCATGCTCACCACACCAAAAACAGCCTATACCAGATGAAATCCGACGGGAAAATCTTGCCTCGTACTCCAATACTGACAGACAACCCTGTTGAAGAACTAGAAGCTCAACTATAACTGAAGCACCACTCACAGAATCAGGTACTGAAAACTCACCGGAGGACTCAGAGTCCTAGCCACGGTTCCCTGAGGCACTGAGGTCGCTATAAATCCAATCGAAAGCTGGACTGACCCCACACCCCCTATCTGGTGCGGTAAACACTCACTCTAGAGTCTTGGTGCTGATGGAAGCACTGAAGCAACAGGCACAGAAGCCTCGGCACCAACCTCTATTGCACTCATATGAGGCATCTCAGAATGAATGAACAACCAAAGTTTAGAAGTCAATAGAGCCAGGAACACACGATGAGGAGCCAAGAAGATGAAACTTTTCCTAACAATGCCATGTAGCCTCCCGCAGATAGGATACGGACGTCATCGTACCGATCCACGAGACTCTACCTAGACACTTGCTTCTGTACCATGACACTGGTGAACCTAGAGCTCTGATACCAAGCTGTCACGACCCGATTTCTCAAGTCATGATGGCACCTACAATCCCCCAGTAGGCGAACCAATTCCCGTAGCCCAGAACGCACCAGCAAGCAGAAATAAGCGAAAGCAAAACTCTACTACCTAACCAAAATGCACCAGCAAGCAGCAATAAGCGAAAGCAAAACTCGAATATAAATACAAAAAGGAAACTACACCAACCCCAAGACATGGTATCAATAGTACAGAAGCTTCTAATAGGATACAAGTGCTAGTAGTAACAAAATACAACATAAATTGCCTCCGAAAGTACAAGGAGCAACAGTACAACAGATGAGATGTAGACAAGCCCCGACCGTCAGGCGCTCACCCTAGTGTCAAAGATCCAAAAGTTGCACGAGTCTCCAACGTGATCAACGGCGAAAGCTCAGCTAATATCTGCATAAAAAAGTGCAGAAGTGTAGTATGAGCACCAAAACCACGGGTACTCAGTAGGTATCATAGGCCGACTGAGCGCATATAAGATATAAAAGCAGTAAGTAACAAATAGCAACAAAGCAGTCACTGAAGCCATAAGCAAGGCACAAGGAGCTAGCACAGATCATCCATAACCAAGATCTTCAAGTAACACATGCTAGCACAGAGATACAATTACACAAAATCATAGGTGAAGGAAAAGAGAACGCACTTGGAGTCCTTGTACAACAATATAAGTAAGTAGAGAGAGAGTTGAGAAAATGGCGGTATACCGGTAACCTCAAGTGGAAGGAAAAGATGGAGAGCAGTCTAACATACTCAAAATGGAATCAACCAGTATAAGGAAATCATAACACCAATCCAATCATATGATAGCATAACCAGGGAATCACCTCACAAGTACAACCCTAGGATGAAATAACTAGGCCACAATAACCGAGAGATACCACTCAGCTTCCCACAAGAATAGAACCAGAGTATCACACTCTGCTCAGAAGGCCACACAAAAGTGCCTCAATAAGATAGGACTCTAAAGCCCTCTCAATAATCAAAAATCCCACAACCAAAGCCTCAACAGGCTAGCCATCACTAATCTTTCAAGAACCGGGTACCAAGACAAGCTCTAAGTAAAAACAGGAGTAAATATAGTCTACCTACAGTAACAACGGCCGCCCATACAACCGAGGAACACAATCAAGTGAAAACAAACCCTCCGGCATCCCATACTACCGGAGCGTACACTGAACACACAACAAACAAGGGTGGAATCCAATGCATGATATTATATGATATGATGTGTGAAATAGAACCTCTGTATGTACCTCCTCCGATGCCAATCGGGCCCAGCAGGCAGGTTCCATTGAAGGACTCAGCCTGTATACCTCTACTCCACCGTATACCCTTCCCTCCGGTGCACGTAGCCCGAAGCCCCAGGCCCAGAGCGGCAAGGTCCATGGAGGTCCCCGACCCCATACTAAAACTCAGTATCAAGACATGTCATCCGAAAGCAAGTCCGGGATCAAGATAGAGACCCAGTCTCAAGTATGCATGCCCAGACCCCGTCCAGGACTAAAGTAGTAGAAAATACCTCAAAAACCCCTCCAAGGGTGCCCGGGCGTAACCGGGTCTAAAACTGTAGTAAATAAAGTCTAGTGCTTCGCCCCGTAGAGACTAGTACCAGTAATAAAACCAGTGCGAAAACATCCAAAAATCCCCTTTTCTATCAACAACAGTACCAAAAACGGGCCCCCAGGGCCATGCAAATTTAGGAAAACTGTCAGTAGTGGCTCACAGCCAAAACTGTAGTAAAACATGCAGGGGAAAACCTTTTTCATGGATGATATGCTCGCACACAAATATAAAAGTAGACCAACGGCTCACAACAATTCCTATCAGCCCTGCACAGGCCCAATAGCTACTCAGCATACATAACAAGTCTAAAAGGATAATCTCTATGTCCGGGACTCGCGGACATTCCCCAATAACCCACCATCTATGTTCCAGAGTCAATACATGGCCACACAGGACCACAAGGGTAA
The DNA here is from genome assembly GCA_003996215.1 of Jaltomata sinuosa. NCBI lineage: Eukaryota > Viridiplantae > Streptophyta > Magnoliopsida > Solanales > Solanaceae > Jaltomata > Jaltomata sinuosa. The sequence continues at coordinate 254,113 of QJPP01001503.1, read as the reverse complement.
TATACAATACTACGTGAATACTACAAACAACGCATGAAATAACGGACGAACAAGGTGGACAAGGTCTGGGGTACCAACCTATAATAACCCATCCAAGGATGCTAATTAATGCAGTTATAGCCTATATACACAGAGTCTATATAGGGGAAAACCATAACCTACCTGTCCTCCGATGACTAGCTGCGGGAACGGCATTGTCCAGACTCGAATAGCTCCAGGAAGCTCTGAATCACACAAAACAAATACTTTCAACTGAAGTCCCAAAGGCGTCTCTATGAAGCCTGACCAACCAAGGTAATGAAACAATTGTTAGAATCGACAAGGCTGCAAGAACGAGCCATAGCCAATTGATAAGGTTTTAATGTCACACTCGCGACCAGCCAACTCCAAAGCATAAAAATGAGTCCAATAACAATAACAAATGGCAGCTAAATCCAACAACAATATGTTAACCACATCTCCAAGGAGCGGCGAGCTCCCGAGGCACTATTTCAAGGCATACTTCACGTTTGTCCAATCCAATCACTATCGTATGTGATCCCAAAAAGAATCGCACAATTTCCAAATCCCTCCAGCACCTTACCATAACTAGAGCACCACAACAATAACCAAATATAACAAGATAAAGGGGCTGTCCAAAGCCACAAATCCAAAATACCATTTTCGGGCTCATAAATCCATAAAATAATACTAGAACATATAATAATGAAGGAGGGTCGTAGGAGGAAGGTTACCTCAACAAAAAGCTTTGAAATACCAAGCTAAACATGCTGTTATAAAGACCCACCACGAGCTGTAACAATATACGGCAAGAAAATATGACAAACATGCCGATAACGATAAGTTCTCCTCGGAATTGATTCTAAAGCTCATATTAAGAATGAGTCGAGGATTTAGAACCCTTACCTTCCGATAATCAAATGATAATACCATAAAAATATCATTCCCACGAACTGCTCCTTGCAGTAGCAACAACCGGAGCCAAAACGATGAGAAAACTATACCACGACGATGAGCTCGCGACGTAGAGCAACTTCCGTTAAACTTCCGAATTGAAAGGATCAAGGTCCATGGATTATTTCTAAGGTTTGTATCTGTTTTTCTATGGTTTTGGTCTGTTTTTTTTGGTTTAAAACGAAGGAGAAGCTGATTTATAAAGGCAAACCGACTTAGGATGTGGGCCCCGCTTTGACGTGTCTGCTTGTGCAGTCTTACGAAAACATGAATTTCTCTCTATTATGAAGTCGTATGGACGAACGGTTTAGTGCATTAGAAACTAGACTCGTAGACCTTCGATTTGGTATATTGGTATCCCACTAAATATTTATATATATGGAGAAACACCCCAAGACATTTAACCCAAATTTGAAGAGAATTCCTTAAAGGAATTTACAATAACTTTTTCCGACTTTTGTTTCGCAACTTGCTTGACTTCAAAACTCATCATACGACCATTTTGCGATTATAATACCTAATAACACATCCTTCTTAGTATATTAGACTCTATTAGTCTTACCCCAAATGCACGGGTTACTTTAAACCTTCCAAACGGGCGAGGTGTTACACGAGGCATTTCCTTAACTCGAACTTTCGAGTAAGGAATTTCTTTGACCTAGAACCTTGGTTTAATTCTTTGATATTACCAAGAATGTTGACGGAAGTCAACGATTTCCAAAGTTGAAGCTCTAAAATGAGGAACGGACATAAAGACCAAATAAACAGCCCGGGCACCGGTCTACGGGTCCCGACAAGCCATAAATGACTTGGGCCGCTACAAGTAAGCTCTAATGGTACAAGAAAGGTGAAAATGTGTAAATGACCGGAAGGGTCATTACATTCTATCTTAGTTAAATCATGTTCGTATGAGCCACCTAGCATGAATGTATTAAAGTATGTTTAGCTTACTTGAACACTTTAATAATGTATGGCTTAAATTTATCTTTTCCCCAAGACTAGATAAAATGACTTCCAGTAAAGAAACATTTGTTTGTTATTAACATATTCAATATAAGTTTGTTCAAATCTCACATGGTTCATTGTGAGATCTTGATGGTATGAACTTGATTAATCTTTTAAGACTTTATGTCCTTTTGTCGTATACTTTCTTGAACTTACAGGTTGTTGTGAACTGAATACGAATTCTACTTTGTTTACTTATTCTTTTATTTATCACATAAAGAATCACACCATTATACTAATATTTCATTCTTTTCTTTTTACATGTACACGACCGGAGTCGAAGAGTCTTACTTTGAGACTCGACGTCACCGCAAAACTTGAAACGGGTATATGCATCTTCGTTAGTGCCTCTCGCTTCCTCGAAGCTTATCCGAATAGAAATGGCAAAGACGAGAAAGGAAATCTGGAAATTACTCCCTTTCTATTCTCTTTGGAATCGTTACTTTATTGTATTTGTTTTCTTGGTGATATTTTGACTTTGTATTATATGATACTTAATTGCTCTGTCTTTTCATTTTTAAGACTGGCTATTTTAGCCATTAACAGATTAGTTGTTTTGGGTTTGTGGGATGTTCATTCGGCATTTTTTTTTAAAAAATGAAATAGTTGTACCTAGATGCATATTAGGTCTATTAAGTTTGTTTAGAAATTGGTAAATCCTTTCACTAAAAGCTTTTTGTTATAAAATGTCCAAAACTAACTTGAACTTGTGCAAGATTTTTTTAGCTTAAAAAGATGTTTTAAAAAATGAAAAAGATCTCCTATAGCAAAGACGTAAGAACAGCTCCTTTATGCTCCATTAAAATATTTTCTACCTTTTTTAAACCAATTAACTTTTTTAAACTATCAACTTAATGGTTACTTTTCTAAAATCACCTACTTTAAATTTTTTACATTATTACATCGCATATACTCTTTTAAGGCTAGTATATTTTACTTTGCTTATAAAGTTTTCCTTTTTCACATTTGTATGATTTATAAGTTTCTAATTAATCAACCTAAGTTTGGCCGGTTAACCATTTTTAACGGATTTTAAAGAATGCCTAATACCTTCTCTTTAGATTAGTTGAACCCTTACCTAGAATCTCATGATAGTAGACCTTAAAATGGAGTTAACTTTAGACAATTGCTTTAATCAATCTAGGTATCCTAATTCACCGTAATAATTAGGTGGCGACTCCTTAAGTTAGTTAAATAACTTAGGAATCATCAATATGTTGTACACTATTTTGACCCAGTTAAAATGGGGTATAACACCAGGTAACAAATGTCTCATTCCTCCTCAAACAATGGGTCATTGATTCTAGTGTAATAGATTGCATGACGGGTATTTTGACATCTTCTCTAAATTTTAGTCACATAAAGCACAATCCTCTATAGCTGATGGGTATAATTATACTATTGAGGGATGTCTTACATTCAATTTAATTTCTGTGAGTAAATTTACCTAAGACATAGATTGTTAGATCTCATTCTTACCAATCATTGTCTTTTTCAGGATATTATGACAAAGCAGATTATTGGTAAATAATATATATCTGATGGTCTCTACATTCTTGATATATGGGTGTCTCAATTAGTTGTGGCTCCATTATCACCTCGTCATTTAAAGCACATTGTTGATTGGAAAATCTTTACCAATTTTGAAGAAATTATGTCCTCAGTTTCATAATGTACCTTTAATAGAATATGAGTCTTGTCATTTGCTGTACACCATATAAACTCATTAAGTCCTAGAAATAATAAAAGAGCTGATTTTTCTTTTGAATTAGTTTATTTAGATATTTGGGACCATGTCCCATTGTGTCCAAGGTTTGGTTCAGATAATTTATTACTTTTGTGGATGATTTTTTATTTTAAATGACCTGGATTTACTTTATGGATAATCGTTCTGAGGTGTTCTCCCACTTATCTATTTTTGTGCTGAGATTAAGACATAATTTAATGCTTCTATACATATATTAAAGAGTAACAATGCTAAAGAATACATGTTAGAATCATTTCAAGACTACATGATCCAACATCGTATTCTTCCTTTGCTTAAGATTTCTCTTGCTTTGTTCCAAATGAAAGTCCTTTACTGGTCAACTTAGCTTTCATGAATTCTTCTTGGAGTCTTTCCTTTCCAAATAAAGCAGTCATTTTAATCATATCTTGGTGCCGCTGTTGATCACCTAAGCTTTCATGAACATATGCAACTAAACCTTCTACATATCCTCATAATGTTGAGGTGTGCATGCTTTAATGCATCTTAAATGAGTAGGCTGCCTTTTCACGTGCAATTGAAACTAATGTGTCACCCTGCAGAACGTAAATATTGTTGCCCTCATCTGCAAACAGGTATTTTTTTAATTAACAGTTTGTTATATTTGGACTTGACATTGTGCCTCGACTCTCAAGCACAGTACGAAAATAACAAGAAAATGGATCTGGAAACTACAGAGTTGAAGTTTTGAACCAGTAGAAACCAACCCTGTAAAATTGTAGTCAAGTAAATTGTTGTTTTGGCATTTGAGTAAAGAGAAAAATGCTCCCAAGCACATTTCTCAAAAATTCTCTCTCTCCTACTTTCTAGGAGAGAGAGAACCTTTCTTTCCAGTAGGTCGCTTGAGAACTACCAATTTTCTTCATTTCTCTAATAGCTATCTCCTTTTGCGATAGCTATTTTCTTTCCTTTTCTTCGTTTCGTTTTTACTATCGTTGATTCAAGATATGGGAGAGAACATGATATATTTCAATGTTGAATTCAAATCTTTTGATATAACCAGATGAATCTCTGATGGTGTTGTCTGGTATGAATGGGTGGAGAGGAGTCAAAGAATGATGAGGATATCAACTGTTAACAACAAGGTGATGGAATGTATATGTCTCTTGTTAAGAGAAGCTTCCATTTATCAAAAGAAGAGCATCAGGAGGTGGAAGTTGGTTGACAAAAAAGAAGAGTACTTTTGTACTAGGAAACATAATGAATATGGGAGATATATGAGCATTGTATCCTCAAATGCAGGAGGAAGATCAATTATTATCATTCCAGAGCCAATCTTAAATAAGGGGTCATACGATATAGTATTTAAGGTAGATAATTTAATTAAATGCTCCAAAAGACTGGTAACAACTAATCTTTCAAGACATGCAGAACCCAGACATCCATACTCAAAGGTTGTGAGAGACAATAAATGGCTTTCAAAAGGCCATACAGACGCATGGGTGACACGTACATCAGACAAGCAAGAGAAGGGACTATTGAATAGATGCCTTATTGGATACCTGAAAAAGGACAGCAAAGAAAAACCTTCCTTGTCTGAAATCATAAGATGGTCATCAGCAGAGTGGAAGAAGACTTTTGGAGTCAATATTTATAAGCTATATAGAGATATGTTCCTCTTCGAATTTCTCAATAGGTTCATGGAAGAACAAACACTACAAGGCCAATGGAAGTGGAAAAACCTAGGGTTTAACCTAGAATGGTGGAGTTCGGTATTAGGTTGTCTACCAACCTCCATGGAAGTCAGAGAAACTTGGATCAAAGTTGTGGGAGTCCCCCTACATCTTTGGTCGCACCAAGTTTTTGCAGAAATTAGACAACTTTGTGGCGGATGGTTAGCTATTGAAGAGGACACTGAGTTGAAGAATTATATGAAGTGGGCTAGAATCTTGGTTGTAAATGATGGAAGAAACATACTGAAAGAGGTGTCGATCTCACAAGATGGAATCAGGTATCACTTTCCAATTTGGATTAAAAGAAAATTTAGGTTCGAATTGCTTTTGGAAAAGGCACCAAGATCCATCAGAAAAGATAGGCTCATGGACTTTTCAAGTTGTGCTATGGACCAGAGGGTAATACAGAGTAATCTCTGTGCTTCAGTACAAAAATCCCTCAATATTAAGGATTCTAGTACACAATCCCATGTGAGGAAGCCTCAGTTGACAACTGTGATGGGGACTACCAAAACATATGAGAGTCACATGCCTTCTTTAATGAAGAATTCCAATTTGGGCTTGGAGGCTTCAAGGACAGATATTTCAAATGAAGTGTGTAATGGGCCGGACCATGCAAGTCTGATTATTTTAAACAATTAACATATTTCAAATGAAGTGTGTAATGGGTCGGACCATGCAAGTTTGATTATTTTCAAAAATTAATAAACTTGCCCAAGCCCACACTTATTAATGACTAGCTTTCTGAAGAGTTAGAAGCTCACTTCTCTCTGCCAACCATGCAAAGTGCAGAAAAGAGTATTGTGAGGGAGACGCCGATGGAAAATTCAATTGGAGATTTAATAGAAAAACCCTTACAAGTCAAAGAGTAGATAAATATGTAAGAAATGTTGAGTAGGAATATGAGAAGGAGGGGGAAAGAAGGTCCAGGAAAAACTGTAGATCAAAGATCTTTGACTACAATTGAAGATTGGGAGATCGAAGAGTCAAAGCCTTTGTGCACCCAACAAAGATAGTTAATTACAAAAAAAAAAGAAAAGGAGGTTTCTATATGGGTGAAACAGAATATGCTTAAATTGGGGAAGTTACTGGGGGCTGATTTCCAAGGACATGAGGAAGAAGCTATGGAATTACTTCTCCAGGTGGATAGTTCCAGACAAGCTAGGCATCAAGAATCTTTTGTGGGGTATAAGAAGATAAGGTTTAAAGGCTCTAAAGAATTAAAAAGATTAGTGACATTCGATGTGAAATTCAAGAGTGGTGGGGGGTAGAGAAAAGGGGAGAAACATGACTCAAACTAGTATCATGGAATGTAAGGGGTTTAAATAGCAGGGATGAAAAGAGGGTTGTTAAGAACATTATGGGGGATTGGAAAGCCGGAATCATTTGTTTACAGGAAACAAAGTTAGAGGGGGATCTCACAGGTTTGCTTACGCAATTATGGGGGTAGATGGATTAAAATGGCATGTTTAGAGGCAAGTGGGACTAGAGGGGGGATAATGATGTTGTGGGATAGCATAGTTTGGAAGGGCAAAATACTAGAGACATGTGCATCTACTCTTACATGTAAATTTGAAGCTCAGTTACATGATTTTTCATGCCATATTACAGGGGTGTATGCCATAAACAACTATGGAGAAAAAACTAGTTTGGGAAGAGATTGGCTCTATCAGAGGATTAATAGAAGGTTCATGGGCATTATGTGGGGATTTCAATGTGTCTAGATATGCTTCAGAGAAGAAGAATTGTGTTAGAAGAACAAAGGGGATGAGGGAGTTCTCTAATCAGATAGAAGATATGAGCTTAATTAACCTTCAACTGGAAAATGCTAAGTTCACCTGGTTCAAAGGGGATAATCAAAACATATCCTCTAGAATTGATAGAGTCTTTGGTGTTTCAAAAATGGGATGATTCCTTCAATAATCTGATACAAATTGCATTACCAAGAATAATATTAGACTACTCTCCAATAGTACTTTAAGGTGGATCCTGGAAGAAGAACAAGAGTTATTTCAAGTTTGAGAATTGGTGGTTAGGGTCTGAAAGCTTCATTGATAAAGAGAGGGTGTGGTGGAATTCTTTTGACTATACTGGGAGGCCCGACATCATCCTAGCCTCCAAATTAAAAACTTTGAAAAATAAATTGACGGAGTGGAGTAGAAGTGAGCATGGAAACCTGGGCCAACAGAGGAAGTCACTACTAGAAAAATTGACTGATATGGAAAATAAAGAAGAAATAGGGGAAAGGCATCTTTACTCTTGCAATATGAAGATCTTATCAAGCATGAAGAGATTTCCTGGAGACGAAAATCTAGATCACTGTGGCTGAAAGAAGGGGATAAGAACACCAAATTGTTCCACAAGATGGCTAATGCACATAAGAGGTACAACAATATTGATCAGCTAATTTTCCAAGGGAACGTAGTCCATGATCCAAAAAGGATTCAAGGAGAAATAGTGAATTTATATCAAAAGCTATATTCGGAGGATGTCCGGTGGAGACCTCCCAGTAATTTCACAAACTGCCCAAGACTGACAGGAGAGGAAATGAAAGATTTGGAGAGGAATTTTGAAGAGGGGTAGGTTTTGAGATGTCTAAAACACTGTGGAATTGATAAAGCACTAGGTCCAGATGGGTTCACAATGGGATTCTACATCAAATGTTGGGTAGTGGTGAAACATGATATCATGAAGACTTTTCAGAACTTCTATGAGCAAGGAACGTTTGAAAAGAGTTTCAATGCTACCTTCATAGCTCTTATCCCAAAGAAAAAAGGTGCTAAAGAGTTAAGGGTGTTGACACCCAATTTTGGCTTTCCTTTTTCCCATAATTAATTTTTCTATGCTTCTTAGTTCCGAGGACTTTTTCCAAAATAATTTTCTTATTTTTATATTATTTTAAATAAATTTAGCACCAATAATCATTTTTAAAAAATTATTTCCTTTACTTTTTATATTAATAATAATAATACTAATAATATCGTATCTTAGAAAATTACCCAAAAATATTTTATAATTTATTCTTTTCACTATTTTTTACTAAGATATTAATATATTAACTTTTATTTCAAAATAAACTTTTTCATATCGCTATAATATTTCCTAAATATAATTCTATTAATTGTGAATTGTGATTACGCGTATTAAAATTATTTTAAGTCATGGATATATGTATTGAAAAATTAATTAAGACGAAAAAAGCATCGTTTAATTAATTAAGTGAAAAACAATTGGGGGAAATTGAATTTTCCTACAAACAATTCATTTACCAAATTTTGGACCAATTTTATATTTCTTTAACCTAAACTAATCAGCCCAACCCCAAAATAATACTAACCCCCTAAACTAAGCCTAATCTATAGTAACCCTTACACTCCCTCACCTCTCTTCCAAACACAGTGTCTTGTGTTCTTTTTCTTTTCTCAGAGATTTTTTGTTCTCTGTTGTCGAATCACTGTTAGAAACTTACGCTCCAGCCGAAAACCAGCCCCCCATAAACCCCTCTTTCTCGTCTTCCTCCACCACCCGCCGGATTTTGCTTCGAACCGGTGGGCAAACGGCGATGACGCCTCTCCCATCACCTCCACGTCTACTTTTCCCCTTTTCTGGGGATTTTTTTCAGAGCTGCAAAAGCCTTCTCCTACATTGTTTGCTTCGGGAAGGAGGAGAAAAATCGAAGACCACCGGATTCGAGCTTGGTCTGTCGGATTTTTGCCTCCAACGTCTTTATCTCCCCCAAATCATGCCTGAAAAGGTGACCCCCCATCCCTACTTTCTTTCTTGTCACCATTACCCCCTCTTTTTTCTTCCGTTATGATTTGTCTTGTCAATGGTTGAAGAATTCAAATTTTAATTTCAATTTGAAGCTCTGTTGAGGGGCTTACATGCTCTAAATCTGTCTACAAAAAAGGGGCTTTAGCCACCCCTTTGAGGGGAAGAGGAAAAAGAGTTGAAGGCAAGAGAGTTGGATAATTTTCAGAGAATTTATCTTCTTTGTCCTCCAAAGTTCTCTATTTCTTTTGCTCTGTTCTTTTTCTCCTTGCCGTACTTACCCTCTTTCTCTTATTCTTTAATCGTCCACACTCGGAGTCGGAGTCGCTAGCTTGAAACTCGACACTCGACGACTTCAATGGCTGCTCAATACAAGGTAAATCATATCCCATCTTAATTACATTACATTTAGTTCTGTGAGTTCTTGATCATGTGGATAGTTGGAATGTTAGCTGTCTAATTTCAGGTATGAAAATGTGAGGCAGAATTAGTTTCTGGCCATTTGATGTGTCCATATTAATGGGTTGAATATTTGAAAAATCTATGTAATTTGTGATTTAGCTAAACCCCACATAGTTTAAGGTTTCCAATGGAGTTTCTTGTTTTGTTCAGCTGATTACGGATACGAATATGAAGTAGATCAGTTCTCTGTCATTTATTTTATTAGATATGTGTTTGGTAAAGAGTTGTGACCTATGATCTAGCCTGAACAAATCCTATGAAGTTTCGATTTTTTATACGGGGTTGGCTGTTCCGTTCAGTTGGGTGTGGACGTAAACTTGAAGGTTTTGTATATATATATATATATATTAAATGGTATGTTTTTAGAGTACTTATAACCTTGAATTAGCTTGAAATGAACTTCAAGAGGCTTCGAGCTTCCGGGTATATATGGCTGAATGTTTAGGGATATTGGCTATTGGGATAATGTGATGTCTATAATAGTTGTTTAGCTTGTCTTTTATTATTTGTGTTCTCACAAGATGATGGCAGCCTTGGTTTAGCTTGAGAAAGACTTTAAGAGGTTTTTTTTAAAATTTAAGTTCGTTAAGTTGTCCATCATAGAATTTTTGTGATTTTCACGCATGAACATTTGACTTTGGCATCAACTGCTAGTTATATCTTAGGCTCGTTGTTTACGTAAAAGAGATTCTCTAATTTTTAACTTAGCATGAAAAAGGGTTATACAATCTTTAAGTGTTGAAAAGTAGCCCACTAGATATTTGAAGTTCTCTGTTTTGCTTGGTTTCATGAATATGGAAATATTAACTTGAGTCTTGAACATGATTAAATAAGCTTGAAGCTTCACTGTTAAGTTAAATTCTATTTAGTTTGAGTAGCTTCCAGTACGGTTAAGTATTTTACCCAACCTAAATCACTTAATGCAGGCAACTAGTTTAAATAACAACACTGATTTGGATTCTAAAAGTTGAGTAATGATCTGTGATTGTTAATTTCGTCAATTAAACTTGTCTCACTTTGATGGTTAAAACAGTTGTGAATCTTATTCTCATCCTCTAGTCATAAGTATTACAATGGTTAGTAGATTGAGATTAAGTTGCGAATATGATTGCTGAAAATTGGTTTTAATTGCAAGGGTGGTGTCTTCATATCCTTTTAAACATGGTTTCATAAGTTTTGTCTTAATTAAGAGGTCAACAAGAAGGTACTTAAGTTCACCGAAAGGTTTTTATTGTGTGTCAAGGTTTATCTGTTGCTTTGCCCGTCTAATTGCGTTATTCTTAGTTTTACTTTCGTAACACATTGATTCTGTTTGGTTTTACATTAGTTGTTATAGACGGTTGATTCCGAGTGCAAAAATGTGAAATGAAAACAATGTTTGGTCGTTTGGTTTTGTTCACATTAGGTGTTGTTAGTAAAACATTTTGGACGTTTTGAGTATAGTAATTTCAGTTTCTAAAATATGGTTATCCGTCTGTTTAAAAATGTTGTAATGTGTGATTTGGACACTTCTGAACATTACAAGTAGCTGTAGTTATTTCTCTGTTGGTTGCATTCACAAGATATTTTCAGCTTGCAACTTAGCTCGTAAAAGGTTTCAAAGGCTTTAAATTTTGAAGTGGTGTCATCTATTTGTCTTGAGATTATTTCATGTTTGTTTAAGTGCTTGCATTCAACCTTTAGTAGCTAAAATGGGGCTGCTCTACTTTAATTTTTCACTAAAACAAAATCAATCCTGGTTAGCCTTTGATTTGGCATTGAAAAGCTCCACCTTTGAATTATTCTTTAACTGCCACATTAATCACTTCCTAGTATTTTGGACTTCATATCTCCTTCAAAACATTCACTGGAGGGTAATCCCTTAAGAGAAATGATCTTGTAATTGTTTTCTCACATTAGGTGATATGTAACTTCTAGTTTTCTACTTTTAAGCATCTCAATGGTATTTAGCCTCTATGTTTCTCTTTGGGTTGATGGGAAGAGTTGAGACCACGAATGATTTCACTCATGTTTTTTTTTACCATCTGCTTCATATAAATATGAGATTGGGGTAAACTAGTGTATTCTCCAAAAATGTTAAATGGGTAATGAAATTATTTTTGACTCACTAACTTCTTTGTGCTTGCCTAAAATTAATCAACTCATGTGTTATTAGATGCTCTTGCATCTTTCGGTTCCAATGCTTAAATAAGCATCTATATTAATGTGACTCCCTTAACCTGCCTTCTTGGGTTAATTATCACTCAATTAGTTACTAATCTTTTTCTCCTTTCTTTGTTTCATGGCACGACCGGAGAGTTGGAGTTCTCATTTTGAAACTCATTTATGACCCAAAAGGCTTTTGGGTCAGTAACTATTAGGAGATCACACGCGCATTCGGAGTCAAGTATTAAGAGTTGGGCTCTCAAGGAGCCTAACACTTCTTAGTTCTCCCCGTCCTTTATTTATTATTATTTATATTATTGTTGACATTGTTACTTTGCTAACTCTATATGTTTTTTTTGTGGCATTGGCGTAAATTCATAACCTTATTAATAAATCTCCCTTCCATCGTTAATGAAAAGTGTAGTTATTTCTATCATTGTTTGTTTACCCCAAGTTTCAAACAAATAAAATGGGTAAGCATTCCTTTCCCTTATTAATAAAAACGTGAAAATCGCGTTTCTTTATGTGTAAAAAATTGTACTGTTTTTTAAAAAGTAATTCATTCAGTGTTTTTTTAGGTAAATTAAACAAAAAGGAATCTGCCGTCCTTATTTAAGAATAAAGAAATGAATTAATTAGTCCCATTTTTGTTTCGAACTAACATTTGCAGAATTTTGACAATTGGCCAATTTGAAATATTCTCCAAAAATCATAAGCATGAGGTATATATTATTATTTTGTAAATATATTTTATATACCATTATATTACATCATATTACATTACACATATTTTACGTACATAATATATTTTTCACACATAATATTTTATTCCCATTCATATATCTATATTTTTACTATATATATACATATATTTATAAATTATTTTATATCTAGTACAATATTTTTACTACATATATTTATAAGTCATTTTAAATCTACACACATCATATTCCATATATACTTTATCGTACATTTTGTTTATATAAATATACTTTACACACACTATTTTATAACCACTACACACATTATTTACATACATGTATACTCTACTACACTTTTTTTATATATATTTATACTACTTTTAAATATTAGATTTTTACTTTTTTTAAATAAAAAAAAATTACCTCTTATATCGCACCCGTATACATATACATATTTCTTTCACTTTTTATATACCTCATACTTTCTTTTAAACACAAGAAATGATTTTAATTTATTCCCTTTTTATATATTTTATTTAAAATTACATCTTCTAAAAAATATTTTTCTTTTAACAAGTAATGCTAAACAAATGTCCCTAAATAATTTTTTAAAACTAAGTTTTAAGGACTATCTTCGGGTAGGCTCTGAGGGGCGCTTAATACCTTCCTCTCGAGTAAACCAAAACCCTTACCTAGAATTTCATCGATTTTCACAGACTAAAAATAGAGTTTTACATATTAACAAATGGTTTTCCTAATTTTTCCTAAAAAGATTCGGTGGCGACTCTTAACCCTTTTTCAAAATCAGGTAGAAGAACCGGATGTTGCAAACATATTTTGGCCAGTTCAAAATAGGGCACGACAAAGAGATTTTAGACCCATCAATCTGATAGGCAGTAAATACAAACTCTTCTCAAAAGTGCTCAATGAAAGATTGAAAAGAGTGATGACTAAACTTGTGGATTCACAACAGGCAGCCTTCATCAAAGGAAGGCAACTTATGGATGTTGTTCTCATATCAAATGAAGTTGTAGACTCCAGACTAAACTCAAAGAAACTGGGAATTTTATGAAAATTAGACATTGAGAAAGCATAGGACCATGTCAATTGGAGCTTTCTAATGTGTATGCAGAGAAGATGGAATTTGGTCACAAATGGAGTCAGTGGATTAAATTCTGCATTTCAATAGTGAACTTCTCAGTGCTTGTTAATGGCTCTCCGGCAGGCTATTTTGGTTCGCAGAGGGGGTCTAAGTCAAGGTGATCCCTTGTCACCTTTTCTATTCTTATTAGTCATGGAGGGACTTAACAACATGATCAAGAATGCAAACATGGAAGGGTGGATAAGGGGATTTGAGGATGCTAGAGCTGGAAGGGAGAGTTTGGAGATAACTCATCTCTAATATGCAGATGACACTTTAATATTTTATGATGCTGATGAAGAGCACCTCAAAATCCTGAGGCTGATCCTGGAGGAAAATTTTCTTATACTCTGTCAATGAAGTTTCAAACATAGAGATCTTGTAGTCAATACTATGAGGTGAAGTGGGTGCACTACCAACTACCTACCTTGGATTGCCTTTAGGGGTCAAGTTTAAATCCATAGATATCTGGAATGTTGTGGTGGAGAAATGTGAGAAGAGGTTAGCAAAGTGGAAGTCACAGTACCTCTCACTGGGTGGACGATTGACTTTGATCAAATCTATGCTTGATTCACTTCCAACATATATGATGTTCTTATTACCTGTTCCAACAGGAATCATCAATAGGTTGGATAGCATCAGGAGGAAATTTCTATGGCAAGGGAATAAAGAAAGGAAGGGATACCACTTAGTCAAATGGAAAGTCGTGATTAATGAAAAAATATTTGGGGGATTGGGGATCAAGAATCTGAAGACCTAGAGTAAAGCTCTCAGGATGAAGTGGCTATGAAAGTATTCAAATAAAAATCAGAATCTATGGGGAACAGTCATAAAAGCTAAATATGAAGAGAATGATAGTTGGATGGAAAAAGAGGTTACCACTTCTTATGGTGTTAGTTTATGGAAGTCGAATCTATGCGGAACAGTCATAAAGCTAAATATGAAGAGAATGATAGTTGGATGACAAAAGAGGTTACCACTTCTTATGGTGTTAGTTTGTGGAAGTCCATCAAAATTTTATTGAGTGAATACAAAGCAAACACCAAGATTAAAGTGGTATATGGAGTTAAAACTTCCTTCTGGAAAGATGATTGGCATGAAGCAGGTAACGAGGAGATACTTTGTAATGACCTCTAGGTCATTTTTTTTGTTTTTATGCATTTTCATTATTTTGAGATTTTTCATAGTGGCTACAGATTATTTATGACTTACTGAGACTGACGGTTTGGTCCCCAGGCAGTTCATTTGTGTTTTAAGCCATTTTCCCTAGTTTGAAACTCTTAAAGCTAAAAGAGTTGACTTTATTCAATATTCAAAGAAGACGGACTCGAATAGAAATTTCATCAGAACTATTAGCTCCAGAACATTGACTTTGGGCTAGAAGAACCTTTGCTTTGGGTACCGAGGCTTCTAGACTCATTTTGGGCACTTGGTAACTTTTAGGCAAAATTGGTAAAGTGTTGACTTCGGTCAACATTCCATCAACACAACCTCCGTTGGTCATTTTAATGATTTTGTTGAGTCTAGAATGTCATTTCTAGTTGAGTAGCATGTTTGATTTGTGTTCGCAAGGATTCAAATAAATCCCGAGGGTGCGGTCAGAGAGTTTGGAGTTGAGTTGGCAGCTGGTATTAGTGGTTCTGGTATGGGCATGTCTGCAGTGCCTTGGTTACACCTACGCAGCCGCCTCTACGATCAAATGCCGCACTTGTGGTATGGGGTGATTTCAGCAGGGTGTCGCCTTGAATCTAGCTATGAGGGATTCCTCATCTCATAGATTAGGGTCGAAACGAAAGAAGACAGGATTTTGATACCTCAACTTGATTTGTTGATTGCTTTTTTGGTTGGGCTTCCTTCTCTGCCTTTGTGGTGATGACCCTGTGGCTTACATTCCACACCTGCAGAGCCGTAGGGTCCTGTTGACCTCCACTCCTATGGTGGTCTGGCCGCTGCAGTGATGTCGCACCTGCGTTGATATGATCGCAGGCAAGTGCGTCGATCGCTGGTAGTTTTTAAATAAAATTCTTCTTCATTTCCTTCATTCTAACAAACTATTTCCTCCACTGTTGAACTCGCCCAAGTAGAAAAATCACCAATTCTTGGCAATTTTGCAATTCATTGAGGTAAAACACATTTCCCCTCATTCTATCTTGCATCTTGTCCTTTATTTCGCGTTTTTCTTGAATTGGAATCCTAATTAGCATGATCCTCCTTCCCTTTTAATGGCATGTTTTGGATCATTTGGGATCTGAATTCTCTTCTAATTCCGCCCAAACGTGGGGCGTGTGTTCCTTACCTTATGGGAAACACAATTGTGGAGTTTGTTTTCAGTTTTTGTATGCGGGCCTTGAGGGTTATTTTAGACCCATTTTTTGGCCTAAATTGCTAATTTATAATATGGGTATCGTTGTTCATATTTTAATGATTAGATTATTATTATAATAGTGTGGTAGCAGTCGAAAGCTTCTCAGGTGAGATAGGCTCCGGTTTTGTGGTTTTTGCGCACGCATTCGGCTTCTAGGTAGGTTACGGCTTACCTACTTTTAGACTTAGATCTTATAAGGTATGTGTATGATAAATTGCTAATTGTGGGTTGGTTATTTTGGTTTGAATACATTGATTTAGGTATTAATTCTTATAGCTTATTTAGAAGCCTTAGAGTAAGATATCGGTTGAGAATCCTTAGCTTAGGTTGTAGCTCCTTCCTTAATACTTAGCATAGATTTTGTGGTATTTATGGCTTTAGAATTCTTTGTCTTAACTTAGCTTAGGTTGGTGGTAGTTTGGGGTGATTAGATTAGGAAGCCTTACTATAGGATTAGGAGAGGACTTCGCGGTAGAGCAACCTTTTTCCATTGTTTTATATTTACATTTTTACCGTTCTTCCCTCGTTTTTACTTTTTGGTTTGGTATGTGGTACAATTGTGGGCCCAAGGTTGTGGATACGGGATGTTAGGTCAATATGAACTTCCTTTTCTTCCTTAATTTATGGTTCGTGGCTTGTTTTTTGGTATGACTTCACGTAGAGGTTGGGACTAGCATAGTTTTTGACTTATTGCTTGCCTTAGATTATGTTTTGGGTTTAGTTGACCGCCTTAGGTTGGGTTTTTCTTAGGTTTGGGAGTTAGTATGGCTTTTTCCCGGATAGCACCTACCTTAGGCTAGTACCCTTGCTTTAGGGTGTAGACTTTAATTGTCCTATGTGTGATGATTTGGCTTGGTTGTGCTCTTTGGCTGTCTATTCATACTTTAGCATGGCATATGTTTGACTTGATTTTTGAAATACTGTTTTCAATCAAAAAGAGGATTTATGGAATATGTTAAATGACTTTTGGCTTCCTTAAGAGGAAATTGGCCTATTTTTAGAAAGACTGATTTGATAAACTTGCATCCTCGAGGAGACACGTGTTCCAGGTGATTTTACTAGTACCCATGATTTCATTACTCCATTATCCATCCGACGACAATGATTCTAGACTTGCATTACTCTATCACTCGTGCTCTATTACTCGCCTGATGATGATGATTCTGGGCTTGCATTGCTTTGGCCACATACTGCATCACACCATCTCATGTTGCATATCATGGCACATTTCTGCATCTCTTTTTTTTTCCATCAGGTTTATTGCTAGTTAGCATTGTGTGCTGCTTGTATCCTCTGGGCTTAGGAAGGCCCATTTGGATTCTTGATTGTTCAGTGTATCTTATGGGTTTATGGGGGTCTGTTTGGGTTTACTTGTTGCCATTCGTAGCTCCTCAGGTAGGTATCTTATGTTTTCTCCATGTTATTCAGTTAGATAGTTGCTTTATATTCCTTGTTGAGTTATTCTCGTGTACTTATCGTAAATGGTCTTGCTTCGACAGGTTAACCTATTTCTGACCCTTCTTTTCTTATCCTTAGTATATTTTCTTTTACTTATACTTTTATCTTACTTGAGCTCAATCGGTCTATGTGTCTACTAAGTACTGCATGTTTTGGTACTCATGCTACATTTTTGCATCTTTTTCTTATATAGATCTTACTGCAGATTTTCACTGTTGACGTTATCCTCGAGCGATGTTGCTAATCGGAGTTGACCCATCTCCTTTTGATTTTGGACTAGTCTTACCTTGCACTGTCGAAGACAGTTCTATAAATATTGTATCTATTTAGTACTCCGTATGTTGTAGTAGCTCTTGTATTGACTGATGCCAGGTCTTGGGGAAGTCATGTATTCTTTGGTTCCCTTCTCTCTCTTTTATTTATGTTTTCTTTCCGCTTGTTCTCGATGTGTACGTTTTGATCTTCTGCTTTCTTATCGTTCTTCTATTAGCCCATTACTTGCAGTTCTAGGCTAAGGGTCGGCTTACCTACTGGTGGGTGATAGTAGATGCCATCACGACTAGAGAAATCGAGTTGTGACATACTCTTTCCTGATATTTACAGCTTAATTATTCATCAAGAGAGTAGAATAGCAGAGTTGTGGATACCTCACGGGTGGAATTTTGTGTTCAGGAGAAATCTCAATGACTGGAAAATTCCAAGAGTAATAGAATTTTTCAAAACCATTGAGCAGTTCAATGATTTGGAAGCAGGACAGGACATTCTACAGTGGACGGGAAATAACAAAGAGGTCTTCAAAGTAAATGCAGCATATAGGAAGTTGAACCTCCCAAACCAGTAGTTCACCTAATGGCCTTGGAAACACATTTGGAAAGCCAAAATTCCTTATAAAGTGGCATGTTTTGTTTGACTATTGGCTAAAGAAGTTGTTCTGACATAGGAAAATCTTATGAAAGGGGGAATCTCATTGTGTTCTAGATGTTTTTTCTGTAAGGAAACTGCAGAAACAGCTACTCATCTGTTTATTCACTGCAGGGTCACAAGTCTATTGTGGAGGTTATTCCTAGACTCAAAAACATTTCCTGGTCTATTGCCCGGTAGAATAACTAAAGCACTACACAATTGGGAAGAAGTTGGATTACAGGCTAAAAATAGAAAGAATTGGAGAATTGTACTTGCAACCATATGGTGGAAAATTTGGAAGGAAAGGAACCTTAGAGTACTTGAGAATGTGGAAAATAGTATGCAGCAGGTCAAATTGACTTGTATTTTGAACTTGTGTTTTTGGTGTAACCAGATATACTCTAATGATATTGTCTCTATCATTGATGTCTTAGACTCATTATAGGGATAGGACACTAGATTTTGAGTTTCTCTTTGTAAATATGATTTTCAGTACAACCTATGTACTGGTTTACAGAAATAGAAACAATTACCAATTTCAAAAAAAGAAAAAGAAACCAATAGTGAAGGGTATCTTGGGAGTTATTAGAGCTGTTCTTGTGACTTTCCCGTATTTTCTATATCGCATCTCATTGCTATTGGTGGCTTGTTAATTTTTTAATGTCCTTATTCTTACGTTAGTTGTATGAGTATTGTGATTCGTGTAGTTATGTTTTCTATGAATGATTGATGGATTGCTATCCATTTACTTCTTTCTCATTCAGTTATACTCCTGTGGGATTTTACTATCTCAATGTTGCACATGTGGGCTCCAAAAACCTCAAATTTTCTTTTCCTTTCAATGATGTGATGGTGATTAAATTGAAAGACCATCTGCACGAATCATATTCCATTGCATTGTGTATCATTATGGCACAATAAATTCTTAATTTGTACCATTGCTGCAATTTTACTAATTTTATGTTTTGTATCCATATGATTCTGTGTTGAAGTCTAAAGTTTACCTTCATTTAAGTCGTTTATCTGTTATGTAAAATATATCCCCCCCTTCTTTGTGTGTATGCTATAAGCATATAAAGTTTTGTTGCTCTCTCTTTTCTTCAAATATTGAGCAGTGTTACTATCTTATATAAGAGGCTACAACAGACACCTCTTGGACAACATATCTGCTTCAGCAGGGCATTTGTGTCTTTTAACTTGGTTATGCTTGCTGGCTTTTACCATAGCTATACACGTGCCTTTTGTTTTTCATTATTTTCTACAGCTATACATGCTTATCCTTACTGCAATTTACACTTTTTTCATCAGATTTTCTCAACGCCGCCTTTTCCTTCTCCGGTATGTATCTCCGTCATTTCCTCTCTATGTCTTCTGCACAGTGGTTGCTCTGATTTTGGGTCAAATGGTTTGAGTTAGAGTTCTCTTTATTTGTTCACTTATGATTTCTTTGAGTTGAATTTCATCTAATTAAGTGTCAAGTTTGTTCCTTTTTGTGACTTATGGCTGAAAAATTGTAGGGCTTCTGTTCAAAATGAGAAGGGAATTGAGAAAATTTTCTGTGTGTTTTTCATTGATCACTGTTTAGTAATTTATACAAGAAAGAAATGAAAAATAATGTTATACTTTGTATAGTTGTCGCTATTCAATAGGCTAATTTCTAACAAACTTTGTAGGGAAAAATTACAGAATATTTCTAAACTATGTACACTTGTAAACCTTCTATAAGGTGTCAAAATACTTCTTGCTATGATCAGCATCTGGGCCTAACTTGTACGAACCCAAATCTAACGGGACAACTACACAAATGTCCTTTAAAGGGGTTGGCTTTCCATTTTTGCCCCCTATAAAAATGGTCTTACAAAAATAGTCTTCCTTGTTTTTATTTTAGATCAACTACCTTTTTGCCCCTCTACACCTCAAATATTTTTAAATAACTTTCAATGCTCATTTGTCTCTCAACTTTTATATATATTTCTTTTTCTCTTTTTTTTTTCTTTTTTTTTCTATTTTTTCTTTTTTCTTTTTTTTATTTCTATTTTTTCTTTTTTCTTTTTTCTTTTTTTTCTTTTTTTCTTAACCTTTATTTTTCTTTTATTTTTTGTTTTATTCTTTTCTTCTACGTTTTTTTCTTTTTTCTCAATCTTTTTTTTTCTTTTCTCCTCTCAATTCTATTTTTTCTCCTTTTATTTTTTATTTTTTTATTTTTTTTATTTTTCTCAACCTTTATTTTTTGTTGTCTTTTTTTCTTCATTTTTTTCTTTTTTTCTCAATATTTATTTTTTTCTCTCAACTTCTATTTTTTTATTTTTTCTTTGGTTTTTAATTTTTCTTTTCTCTTTTTTTTAATCAATTTTTTCGACCTTTATTTTTTTTATGAGATGTTCTATAATTCTTGCTTTAGAGGCAAGACTTAGCCCAAAGACTTCCAAACAAAAAATTACGCCCATGAGCAAGACTTGACACTAGTATATTGTGTCTTGATTTATGAGATGTTTTATAACACTTGCCTCAGAGGCAAGACTTAGCCCAAGGACCTCTCAAAAAATACAAGTTACGCTCCATGGGCAAGAGTTCACACTACTTCATTATGTCTAAAATTATGAGATACCCTATAACTCTTGCCTTAGAGGCAAGACTTAGCTCAAGGATTTTCAAACAACAAGTTATGCCCCACGAGCAAGACTTGACACTACCTCATTGTGTCTTGATTTATGAGACATTCTATAACTCTTGCCTTAGAGACAAGACTTAGCCAAAGGACTTTCAAACAACAAGTTACGCCCCATGGGAAAGAGTTGGCACTATCATATTGTGTTTGATTTATGGGATACTCTATAACGCTTGCCTAAGAGGCAAGACTTAGCCCAAGGACTTCCAAATAACAAATTACGCCCCATGGGTAAGAGTTGACACTACCACATTGTGTCTTGATTTATGTGATGCTCTATAACTCTTGCCTTAGAGGCAAAACTTAGCTCAAAGACTTTTAAACAACAAGTTACGCCTCATTGGCAAGAGTTGACACTAGCACATTATGTCTTGATCATGAGATGCTCTATAACGTTTGCCTTAGAGGCAAGACTTAGCCCAAGGGCCTCTCAAAAAATAAGTTATGCCCCATGGGCAAGAGTTAACACTACTTCATTGTGTCTTTATTTATGAGATGCTCTATAACTCTTGCCTTAGAGGTAAGACTTAGCTCAAGAATTTTTCAAACAACAAGTTATGCTCCACGAGCAAGGCTTGACACTACCTCATTGTGTCTTGATTTATGAGATGTTCTCTAACATTTGTCTTAGAGGCAAGACTTGTTCCAAAGGACTTCCAAACAACAAAGCACGCTCTTAAGTTTACTTCGATTTCAAAGAAAGAAGATTTTTTTTGCGGATTATCCAACTTTTTGTTCATTAGCAAAAAATAATAGAGGTTAAGAAAAAAGAAAAAAAGAGAAGAAAAAAAGAGAAAAGGAAAAAAAAAAGAAAAAAAAAAAAAAAAAAAAAAAAAAAAAAAAAAAAAAAAAAAAAAAAAAAAAAAAAAAAAAAAAAAAAAAAAAAAAAAAAAAAAAAAAAAAAAAAAAAAAAAAAAAAAAAGGTTGAGAAAAAAAAAGAACAAAAAAAAAGTTAAGAGAAAAAAAGAAAAAAAAAGAAAATAAAGGTTGAGAAAAAAGAAAACGAGAATTAAAAAAAATTGAGAAAAAAAAAAAAGATAAAAAATTAAAAAGATAAAAGAAAAAAGAAAAAAGAAAAATGAAAATTAAAAGTTGAGAGACAAATGAACATGGAGAGTTATGGTGTAGAGGGGCAAAAATGTATATGTTCTATACATAAAAAGAAAGGAAGGGTATTTTTTAAAGACTTTTCTTATGAGGGGCATAAATTAAAGACCACTCACTTTTGAGGACACTCCATGTAATTTTCTGAAATCTAACTTGTGTATGTCACTAAATGAGCCCAGTGTTCCTAAGCCCAACAACACTTTCTTCTTCATGAGCTCAGCTTTTACACTCTTCTTCTTCTTTTTACTTTGCACAATTTCCTTGAGTTCAGAAAGACGAGAAGAGTTAAAGTGGTCTGAGTAATCAGAAATAGAAGTTGAATTTCAACTTGAGATCCCAATCACCCTCAAGTCGGATGATGGTGAAACAATCATTAACTTGTTCAAAAGGGATCGATGAACTGGCATAGAAAGGGGATTCGTGAATGCATCTGCCAATTGAGCATTGGATGGCAAAAATCATAAAGAGATAAGTCCAGCAAGGTAATGATAATGCATAAAATGGCAATCAAGATCCACGTGTTTGGTCCTTTCATGAAAGACCAGATTTTTGTAATGTGAATCTCAGCCTAGCTATCGGAGTGAAGAGGAACAGGTAAAGATAAAGGCACTCCAAGATCATTGAGCAATCGAACCATCCAAGTAATTTTAGCCACAACTCGGTGCATAGATTGATACTTGACCTCAGCAGAGGAGAGTGATACCAAAGACTGTTTCTTGAATTTCCACGAGACTAGACGACCCCCAAGAGTAATGTAATATCCATTGATAGGCCTTCTGGTATTTGAACACCTTTCCCAATCGGAGTCACAGAAAAAACCAGTTTAAGAGATGAATCAGCAGATAAGAAGACACCCAAACCTGGGTCTAATGTGAGATACCGTAGACATCTTAATGAAGCATCAAAATAAGGTTGTCGGGGGGTTTGTATAAATTGACTAAGGTGTTGTACGATAAAAGAGAGGTCTGGGTGAGTGCTTGTGAGGAAATTTAATTTTTCGAGCAACATTCGATACAAAGTTGGATTGGGCAAAAGCTCCCCTTCATCAGCTCAAAGCCATATGGATGGATCCAAAGGAGAAGACACAGGCTTCAAGTCAGTGCAGCCAAATTCAAATAATAAGTCAAAGATAAATTTGCTTTGGGCCAAAATAATTCCTTGCGGTTCCATGATGATTTCCATACCCAAGAAATAATGTGCAGAACCTAAGTCCTTGATTCGGAATTCAGATTGGAGAAATAACTTGATAGATTCTAACTCAGAAGGATCAACCTCACTCAATAAAATTTCATCCACATAAACTGCCAAAATAGACACCTTACCCTGAACTTTCTTTATAAAGAGCGAGTAATCATTTAGTGAATGTGAATAACCCTTGAAATTGAGTGCAGTAGTCAGGCGAGCATACCACTGCATGGATGCCTGATGCAAGCCATAAGGAGATTTCTTAAGCCTGTAAATGTGAGATGAATTAGGAGCTTGCATACCAATAAGAAACTTCATATATACCTCTTCCTGCAGATCACCATGCAGGAAGGCATTATTCACATCTAATTGTGATATATGCCAATGTTTCTTCACTGCCACTGTCAAAAGGCATAAAATGATAATCATTCTTACAACAGGGGAATAGGTTACTGTCAAATCTATGCCTTCTCTTTGAATATCTCCTCTCACAACTAGTCGAGCCTTGAGTCTCTCAACTATCCAATCCTGTTTGTATTTTACTTTATAGACCTACTTACAAGGCAAAACCTTTTCCCCCTTAGGTAGCATAACTATATGCGAAGTATTATTAGCCTCAAGTGCTTCAAATTCCTTGTCCATGGCCTCTTTCCATTCAAGATGTAAGCAAGCTTGGAAGTAAGAAGTGGGTTCAAAAATAGAAGAAACAAAGTTTAGAAGGAACTGATTAGAGCAAGATAAAGTAGAAAAGGGAATGGATTTAGGATAGCCTAAAAACACACACTTCACTGATGTAGGATCCAGTTTATTCCTATTGACATGAAAAGTAGATGCATAACAGAGACAACTAAAACACCTCATAAGAGAATAATTAGGGGCATGACTATAAAGCAATTCATAAGGAGTTTTCATGTTTAGGAGTTTAGAGGGAAACCTATTGATTAAAAAGGTGTTGTTAAGAGACACTCTCCCCAGAAAGGGATAGATAGATTGGATTGAAATAGTAAGACCCTGCATACCTCTAATAGGTGCCTGTGTTTCCTCTCTACTACTCCATTTTGTTGTGGAGAGGAAACACAAGAGGCCTGATGTATAATGCCCTCAGAAAGAAGAAATTGAGTGGATGCTTCATTGCTTCCCAACTCAAGAGCATTATCACTTCTAAGGATTTTGACTTTAATATGAAATTGAGTTTGAGTCATAGCCAGAAATTGCTTCAAGACAGTAAATGCATTAGACTTAGTGCTTAGAAGAAAAGTTCAAATTACTCTACTATGATCGTCTACTATAGTGAGAAAATACCTAAATCCATTATGTATTGGGGTTTTGTAAGGACCCCATGTGTCAACATGTATGAGATCAAAAATATTCTTCTAAGTTGTGTTGCTAGAGCCAAAAGATAACTTAGTTTGCTTTGACTTTTCACACACATCACAAGGAAGAAAAATAGAATTACTAGTAACAGGGAAAACAGTGTGATTTGTCCTTTTACAGTAAGAACAAAACAATCCAGTAGCATTTTTCTTTCCTTCAGCAACAAACTTTCTTTCTGAGGTGTTTCTGTCCATTATAGGTCTGTTTAGAATATCCACCAGCAAAATTAGAGCTCCCATCTACATAGTTGTTTGCACCATAATTCTGCTTAGAAGCATAAAAAGTTGTAGCTCCAAGATGATGTGAAACCTGAACTTTCATTTGCTTCAGAATAAGCAAAGTTTACTGAAGGCAGAGGGGAAGCCAGCAAAAAATTGCTCCTAGGCCCTCATTAGCTTCATTCAATCCTATTACAAACTGAATAAGCCTAGCATCCTGTTTAGATTTGTAAGTTTTTGCCTTACCTCCACATCATCACTCAATGGTGCAGGTCTCACAAATATCTAGACTGTGTAGTTCATCCCACAGTCTTTTCAGTTTTGTGTAATAAGTTGCAATATCCAGATTGTCTTGAGCTGACTCACTAATCTCCTTTTGCAGCTGATAAAGGAGAGGTTCATTGCTTTAGCCAAACCTTTCTTCAAGCTCCTCAAAGATGTGTTTTGGAGTTTTGGAGTACAAAACACTTTCAGCAATTTCCTTCGAGAGGGAGTTCAAGAGCCAGGAAATGACC
The DNA here is from genome assembly GCA_003996215.1 of Jaltomata sinuosa. NCBI lineage: Eukaryota > Viridiplantae > Streptophyta > Magnoliopsida > Solanales > Solanaceae > Jaltomata > Jaltomata sinuosa. The sequence continues at coordinate 228,703 of QJPP01001503.1, read as the reverse complement.
ATATTGTTGCATCTAGACCAAGATCTGTAAGCATCAGAAGTGATGCTTGGAATTATGATGGATCCATCAATGAATCCAACCTTATTTTTGGTTGATAAGGCTATCAAAATTCCCCCAACCACCATATCCCTTTCCATCAAACGTGGTGTTGACAAGCACCATTCCAGGGGAATCAGAAGCATGAAGATAGAAAGGATGAGAGGTGTCTAAGGGATTGTTCTCAGATGAACCTGCACCAACTCCAGTCGAGGCATTTGGAGTGGTAGTCACACCAATAGGAGTATCTTTCATGAGAGATAAAGAGGAGAAGGAGTATAGGGAAGATTGAAAGGAAAATAGTACAGAGGATTAGGATTGAATGTCTATAACTCTGATACCATGTTGAAAATGAGAAGAGAATTGAGAAAAATTTCTATGTGTTTTTCATTGATCACTGTTCAGTAATTTATGCAAGGATGAAATGGAAAAAATTGTTATACTTTGTATAGTTGTCACTATTCTATAGGCTAATTTCTAACAAACTTTACAGGAAAAAATTACAGAATATTTCAAAATTATGTACACCTGTAAACCTTCTAGAAGGTGTCAAAAGACTTCTTGCTCTGATCAGCATTTGGACCCAACTTGTACAAACCCATATCTAACTTGTGTATATCATTAAATGAGTCCAATATTCCTGATCTCAATAATACTTTCTTCTTCACGAGCTCAGCTTCTACACTCTTCTTCTTCTTTTTACTTTGCATAATTTCCTTGAGTTCAGAAAGACGATAAGAACTAAGGTGGTCTGAGTAATCAGAAATGGAAGCTGAATTTGAACTTGAAATCCCAACAGCTTCTCTATGTCTCTCTTTGTTTCCTGTTTCTCCATGTGTTACAGGAGAAATGTTTAATCATGCTCTTTCAATATTGTTAATTTTCTATGTGCGATTCAGGAAAAACTAAATCATCGGGGTATCTTTTTGGCTATATTTGGAAATTAATTGTTTGCACCTTCCTATGATTTACGGGAAATGATATTCTAGGGTTACTTTCTTAATTCACTGTTTGGTTCTTGTCCCTTTCCTTTTGGGAAAAATGAAGCATGATGCTTTTTAAAATTCGCTATTTGGGTGAACTTTCACTGTCAACCTGTTTGTGAAAATTCTTCAATGAACTATGCTGAAATATTTTTGCTACTAGGTAGTATTTCTGTGTGGCTATAAAACTCTCTTCTCCTTATTTCGGTGTTCAGCAATTGCTCGCTCTTTTGAAATAAAGTATCACAAATCAGCAACCAATATGTCTTTCAGAGCATAAACCCATAACGACCAAATTCTAGTGATAAGTTAAATATCACTCAAGTTTGCTATAGTTGGTGTGAAGAAAGGGTCTTTATTGGATTACTATGAGGCTAGATACCATATATATATATACGTATACATATATATATATACGTATACATATATATATATACGTATACATATATACATATACGTATACATATATACATATACGTATACATATATACATATACGTATACATATATACATATACGTATACATATATATATATATATTATATATATATAATTATATATATATATATATATATATATATATATATATATATATATATTTATGAATATGAATTAATTCATCCATAAATTTGAAAATCTTGTATTTTTTTTTTGTAGCTGCTGAAGAGAGATTGTATTGCGTTTTTGCTCCAAAGGCGATTTCAAATGATAGTCAAGCCTTACTGTAAGAAAAATGCATGCGATAACCTTAAAATGTGACTGCATAATAATCAAACGGATAGTTGCCATTTAGTTAATTTCTGGAATCCAAAAGGGGACAAGCCATATAGTTTAGTGGTTGTTGAACATTTGTATTGATAGTGTTATTTTAATGCTTTATGTGTCCCATTTAGTCAATAAACAAGTAGGTTTTCTTATTTTCCTTAAGGATTAGATGACGACTCTGTACATAATTAAATCATTTTAGAGTTCAGAAGTTGTGCTTTACTTAACCTTGGTAAGAAATAGGGTGCAACAGTCAACACAAAGTAAATCAGCTACAACCCAATCAATACTCAAGACTACAATGTAGTCACGATAACCTTTTATTAAAATATTCTCGATGATTGTCCTTACGATAAGAATTCATGTGAATTGAAAGAAGAAAGCTTTTACATACCTTACGTACATCCACTCGAAAACACGATAAATTTAGCCCGTTACAGCACCTTAATCTACATCAACCAATAATAGAACTCATGTGAAGCTAAATGATAGCTAGTACACGATTTATCAAGCGACAAGCTCGATTTTTAACTAACAATTCAGAACTCCTTTGTACTTCCACTTATCTTTCAGTTTCATATAAATAGCAACCATACATATACAAATCATTCCCCAAAATTCCAGCAATAACAACATCAGAAAAATACTTCAAAATAGCCCAACATCACATAACAATTCAAATACGATTTTTCGATCGTTTATTAGCAAGTTCTAGCTTACATAGCTTAGCTATTACTTGGATTCACTCAATAAAATAAAGGGAGAGAATTATTACCTCAAAACAGTAGCAACAATACCTAAAAACGAGATTCCTTCACCTTGAAGAAACCTTCAAATCAAAAGCAAAGAGGAGGAAAGAAGTAGCACGATCTCTATGAACTTTCCGGGGTTGAAATCTTGTAGATTTTGGCTTAGGCGGTAGGGGAACCCTTAGAGAGTGTTTAGGAGGGTTTTGGTTCTGATTTTGGGCGAAAAAATGACTTCAATTAAAGTAAAACTGATCTATATACGATCAGTATATTTCCACTGGCATCAGTATATTTCCACCGACCTAGGGGGCCACCTCAACCTGTCTGCTTGTGCAGTCTCCCAAAAACACGAATATCTCTTTACTCCAAAGTCATATCGGCGAACAATTTAATGCGATGGAAACTAGACTCATAGACCTTCAATTTGGTGGGTGGATCACCCCCATAACTCAAAGTATATTGAGAGGAAAGCTCCAAGACATCTGACCCAAATTTTGGAGAATTTAAAAAAGTAATTTGCGATAACTTTTGATGACTTTTGTTTTACAACTTGTTTGACTTCAAAACTTAATATACGACCATTTTATGTTTCAAATACCTCATAAAACACCCTTAGCATATCAAACACTAACTCTTACCCCTAATGTACGAGTTGTAACATCTTTGGTTTGCTTTATCTCCATCCCTCGTGACACTTCCTTAACCTATCCGGCTCATATTGATTTACTTATGACACATTCTCACGTGAAAGTATGGTGTGTAACATACTATGTCTGCTACTTTATAAAAGACACAGGGTGTTACAAATTTTTCCTTTGAATGTTTTTAATAAAACCATATGGATTTTCTAGAATTTAAAACCAAATCAAACCAAACCGAAATAAATATTGGTTTATATATTTAATCAGTTTGATTCGAGTTTCGATTTGGATCAACTTTTAATCAAATTGTGAACAACCCTAGGCATCATTGTTGATAGTACTATGAATTAATCGTTCTTTTTTCCTCTTATTATACGATACAACAGGGAGAATATATTTGAATTACATAGTATCGCACTAGAATTAGGACTCCTAGCTACAATTGAATCAATTTCTTGTGTCCATAGGAATTGGACTTGCACGTGGAGAATTGCTCGTGATAGGACACTATCTAATACTCCCCTTGCAAGCTGAAGGTGGCAAAACGACATTCAGCTTGGAGCTAAGAAACTCGAATCTGGCAATGGCTAGAGACTTGGTGGATGGAGGATACTTGAGTCAAATTTAATCAGTTAGGGCATTTTTAAGCCAAAAAAACAAGAGGGCTTCTTTGGTCAATAGGTGTAAGGAACTTCTCTATTAATAATCATGAAATATAGACCAGTTCGCGTACACCTCAACTAATTCATCAGGTACCTACTATTTCTCACCAACATAATGACCGTGTAACTTTATCCACCAAGACTTAAACAAATGCCAAAAAATCACCTAGCATTTTTGCCTCAACTAAGATTTAAACCTGATACCTCATAATTCTCAAATCACTTTGTGGCCACTAGGCCACACCTTTAGTGCCTCTTCTAGCAACTCTTATGCTCCCCCGTCTCAATTTATGTGAAGTATTTGATTGATCACAAAATTTAACAGAAAAAAAAAAAAAAAAACTTCTAAATTTGTGGAGCCATAAAAAATTGGACCTATAGTAAGAGAGATTCCCAAAGTGTCGAAAAGATGACCAATATCACCTTCGATGAACTGAAAGCAAAACGCATACGGTGGTCGCTTACCAACAGCTTCCCCAACCATTCTCATATAAAGAAAAGTCTTCGCTTCACCAACAAGGGTTGTGGTGGAGTGGTAAGTACTTCTTCATCCTTAATTAGTGGTCTCGGGTTCGAGTTCACCTGGTACGGAGTCGCCTTTGTTAGGGAGTGCTTTACCCCCCAGTGTGGGACTTTCCGGCGCATCTGGATATAGTGGGGCTCCAATGCGGGTAGTCCTGAACCCATATGGCAGAAAGCAGAAGCAGCAGTCTAAACTTCAAACAAAAGGAGATTCGGGTATCAGAGTTGAGCGGACAGGCGACGGAAGGATGAGGGGAAGAGTAAAGACAAGACGAAAGCAAGAGTTCCGACATCTTACTCTACTAGTTTCATTTCCGTATGATAGTCACCCCTTTCTCACTGCTCCCTTTCTCGGTAAACAGAGTGAGCAGCCCTCCTTAGTTATTAGCCAGCCAAACCCACTTTATTACGATTTTTCATTTTTTATACATAGTAAAAAATAGGTCCTCAGGTCAACTCGCATAAAAAAAAAGTCGATATTCAGTTGCTGTTCCGTAAGCCAACTCAAAAAATTTAATATAAATTTGTCAATCTTTTCACAAATCAATAACTTACATAACTACATTTACATTACAAAGATATAAAACAACTAGCTGCTAAAAGCTAATACAGAAGTCACAAACTTTTTCAACTTTCATACAGAAATGCTTTGAACCTGACCATGGATCAGTGAACACAACAGTATATGTTGACAAATTTATTAGAAATGGCTGATGAAATAAACATCTTGGCACCCCATTGCTAACCTGTTGAGAATGATGAGTCAATTTAGCTGAAAAACAGATTGATGAATAAAATTAATTTCTATGAAACTAGGACAAACATAGAGAAAGAGGAAAAACTGAAATCAAGCGCCATGAAGTTAAGATGATGAATTCCAAGCACACCAAGAAAATTAAATCAAGGCATAACATTAAAAAGACACATAGCAATCTGTCGTAAGATATAACGAGGTGATACCCAGTGCCATAGATTACTAATTTATACTCATCCTCATGTTACTGATTCATGCTCATGTTCTGTTCGTTCTTAGGGTGATGTTGTTCTCGCCGTTTATTACCTATTCAATCGCATGTCTTCCTCTATTTTGTAACAAAAGATTCCTTATTCGACCATTCATCCGGTCCATTTCCTACTTCTCCATGGGTGTTTCGGTGGTACCAGTTTTGTCCAAGATCTCACCCCCAGAAATGATAAACTTCAACCACAATAAATCAAATGTATCGTCTTGGGTAATCTCGACTCCAAAAAGATTATAATTGTTATGATTCTACGACACAAGTATTTTGTCTCAACAGATGTAAGCTTTTCAACACATTCCCGTATTTCTCACTGAATTCACTAAATCAAAAAGTCATCTCTACATTTTCCCCTTATTTTTCTTCCTAGTTTATAACATGTATACTTTCACTATACAAACACACAATAGTTTGATGGAATAATCAGATGAGTTTCTCTCAGTTCTCCTTTCTTTGTCTCATTCTCAGAAAACATTGAAGAGCACAATGTTGTTAAGACTAATGAGATTGTTACCAGGATACAAAAGGTGCTCTCATATTTCCGATTTTCTTTATCAAAGAGTTTCCACAGTACTCATCATTATTCCAAGTGTGAGAAACAGATACTTCCAGGAAAAACAGTTGGATGCTAATCTTCAAGTGCATATATCTAATGTACAAAAATAAATTGAGTTGTCACATGCCAAAATGAATATTTCATGAAGAAACAAAAAAAACATTTCAAGAGCACGAAATGCATTCAATTCAATCACTAATCTCTCTATTCTAGGATTAAATACTGTTGATTAATTAGATGATCTAATAAATGCATAGAAGTGTTACAAACAAAGATGTTTGAGATTGAAATTTGAAAACCATGATTACTCTAATACTCTCTAGCCTGAGAACATGTACATCCATCATGCTGCAGAGGTATGGAACTTAAGAATATTTAATAAGCCTCACAAAAGTCATATTCAATACAACTAGTCTCTCTAAGAGAGAAAATAGGCCTATGGTCAGGGTGTGCGGTACTAAGAAAATTTGTGAATAATACTTCATTCATGATAATAAGTATGAAAGCATCACTGTGTAATATTTAGGAAGAGCGAATCAATAACAATATGTCAGTGTAGTTCAGAATTAGGAGAGTAGTTGCTTCATACCGTTGTAGTGATCTGGATCCAAATTTAGCTTCCTAAGTTGAAGATATCTCTTCATGATCAATGAAGATTGACGGTATGTGTTCAATCTTAGACCACTCCTCACTTTGAGGTTTAATGCAAAGTTCCTTTATTAGTGGACAATCTGTTATAATAAGGAAATCCAGCTTTGATGGAAGTTTTCCCTTAGGAAATGACTGAAGCTCATCACATTCACATATTTCCAGAACATTGAGAAAGCTAAGAAGTGAAAGCATGGGAATTGCCAAAAGCTTAGGGCAGCGTCCAACTGACAACTGAAGGAGACATGGAAAATCCCCATTCTCCACGCCTGTCCATTGTTCAAGGTTGGGCATTCCATCAATTTTTAATTTTTCAAGCTTTGGAAATGCAGGTCCTATTTGAATCCCCTCATATTTGCAAAAGTTATGATCAATCGATCTTACCCCGGGTAAATCAAAAAAGACAAGAGACTTAAGTGACTGCAAACCTCCAAGCGATGGCAAGTAACCACAACTTTTACACTCATAGAGAGTAATGCTCACAATGTTGGGCAAACACGAATTACTCATCCATATAGGAAATCTACAACCATTATAGAAAGATACTTGCAATTCTTTGAGGGTCGAATGAGGCTGAAGACAATCCAATATCTCCTCATGTAAAGCCAAATCATTTTGATGACCTTCCCACCACAACTCTAATTTATTGAGATGTTTCTTGCTGCTTATCTCAACTTCTCTAGCCTCTCCAGAACTTGAAATATTCTCAAGTCTTGAAATGCAAAATGACCCACAAATATTTGTGAGATGTTTCAACTCTCTCGCACCAGACCCTTCCCCTTTGCCAAGAATGAAGGCTTTTAGAGTCTTAAGGCTAGTCAGACTGCCCATTCCAACTGGCATTGAAGTTAGTTGGCCAAGAATGTCAAGATCCAAATGGCGCAAATTAACCAACTTGTTGGTACACTTTGGTAATCTACAAAAATTAAAACAACTCTCGAGCTTTAGTGTTTGTAAATGTTGAAGATTACCTATAGATTCAGGAAGGAGTCTTAGAGGTGTCTCAGAGACATCAAGATAATGCAAAGATGACAAATAACTAATAGAATCTGGCAACTCAGATATATTAGTTCCATGCAAATCCAAAGTTCTCAAGTGTTGTAGCTTGGGGAAGAGATCATAAGGTACTCGCTTGATCGAATCACCATGCTGACAAAAGGAGAAGAGGTTGACCATATTTTTGTTAGTTTTCATACTAAAACCTTATATAATTAATTGGTTAGTAAAATCAATAAAAATATCAAGATTCAGAATGTATGGGCACTTCAATTTCATATCATAAAATCTAGGTCATCATTATCCCTTTTGCCAATACATATCTAACTTTTCAATTGTTTTCAGATATCAAAGAATAAGATGGATCAATGAAGTCCATGTGTTCAAGAAATATGAGAACATTCATGTCAGATTCTTGAATAAAGCCAGAACTTAAATATTATGAGGGAAAATGTTATGAAAATTCCTAGACGGAGACAATTCTTTTTTAATTATATCGATATGAAAGTTGATTCTAGTAAAGAGATGCACTAAAGTGTGTTTCTTTATCTTGTTATTCCAAATAAATACCAAAATGCCTTCTGAAGACAATGTAGGACCACATAAAAAAAATCAAACTGCCATTGAACAGCTAGAGTTACATAACACAATCTGTTTTTTTTTGTATAGCAGAAAAGGACAATAAGTTACACATATATTGCTTTCAATTACTGATTTGTCTATCAAACCTGAAGTGCAGCTCATCTATACTTGTTAGCTTATGTGCTAACTTATATATTTTACTATTTTACCTTATGTGCTAAAGAGATTCTCCATTCTGTAAATGATTTTTAATTCATTTTCCTTCTATGTTACTTAACTGCACTGTACAATATACACTAACATTTACCATTTCAAAGAAAATGGTATTATGAGTCAAACCATCAAATCAACAATGCTAAAATGCTATACATGCAAGTAGTTTATGGATACACAAGTAAAGAAGAGAAACCAATCTAGACCAAACATTAAGGAATAAGTTAACTTAGTAATTTCAAAAGTCAAGTCATTAGTTGAAATGAACTTCATATCTTACGAAACTATATTACATTTGTACATTTCTTCTTAGACGTGAATATTAGGAGGCACACCACTTGGCATTTAGAGTAGCATAGAAGAAAGTAAAGAAGATAAGCAGATGCCCAATTCTATAAGAGTGAAAATGAAAAATGATGTTTCGTGTTGCAACCAGTACTATCAAAACGTAAATACGAATAGATAGGTTTTACAGCTGATAGGAAGCAAGAATTACAATCTTCATGTTGAAATCCTATAAAAGCATCATTTAGGGATGAAAATTGCTAGACCATGGCTGTCTAGCCATGTCAATTGCCTGCATTGATGCAACCTAGTTTGTAAAATATTGAAGCCCTAGAGCAGAAAAAATTGAATCAACTGCGAAGTTGCAAAAGACACGGGTGTAAAGGATATTTATACCGAGCACATTAACCTATCAATATTCAAAAAAGAAACAAAAAATAAAAACCTTCTGATAACTAGATTCCAAATGTCTGCCGCAACTATGCGTTCCATGGTAAGTGACCTCGAATGTTAAAGGATCATCATCAGATCTTTGCACACTCTTTCTGGCCAAACAGCCTCTAAAATTTCTATGGAAACATCTGTAATATGATCTGCATAGTATAAACAAAATGATGTTTCATGAGACCAAGTGTAGGAAGTGCAAATAACATGACGTGATGCATACGTTAGAGGGGTTAATTTATGAAGAATTTAAAGTTAGGAACATGTTCCTATGTTGCTCGGACTCTTCAAAAATATCGACAGGTGCGTGTCAGATTCTCCCAAAGTAGTGTATTTTTGAAGAATCGAACACGGATGCGACAATATTTTTGGAGAGTCCGACCAACAACTAAATCTTAATATCAGCCAGAGGGATGAGCCTAGAAATAATTGTAAAATGAGCAACGCCTAATCAGGTTAACCTGGAACATGATTCAGATGAGGAGGGGGTTCAAAGTCCGATAGAGATTTTCTCACCTGCTAAAGAGACTAAAGAACCGGATGACAATGCAGAAGCAAGCTTGAAGCAGGTGGTTAACAAAGATGGATTATCTCCTACTCATAGAGGCAGAAGCAGGCACAGGAGGAATACCAAAAAAGCCAGAGCCAAGTCTATTCCTGATATCAAGGGAAGGGAAGAAAACTGATCTATAACCTTTTGTTTTTCCATGTTACGTTCAATTTTGATGGATTATTAGAGGAGTTAGATCCAAAAAAGCTATTCATTGACTTAAGCACCTTGTTGATATTAACAAAACAGAGTTCATTGTTGTATTAGAACCATTTGTCCATAAGGATAAAATTGAGGGATACAAAAGGTTCTTGGGTTTCCAACAATGTTTGTCCAATGATTATGGTAAGATATGGTATTTTTGGACAGCCAATATTCAGGTTACCACTGTACCAGTGATGACCAACAAATTACCTTAAGGATGACTGATGGCAACAGTGGTCATGGGATTTATGTTTCAGCACTTTATGCTAAATGCACAACTGCTGAAAGAAGGGATCTATGGAGCAGCCAGGAAAATGTTAGAACATCATGGAACCTTGGTGCATAGGTGGTGATTTCAACATCATCCTGGAACCGGAGGAAAAGAGGGGTGGAAAACCTCACAGAGCCTACAAAAGCTATGATTTCATCAGTTGTATGGAAACTTGTGGAGTGACAGATGCAGGTTTTGTAGGATCTAAATATATTTGGTGCAACAACAGGAGACCAAGAAAGAGGATTTGGAAAAGGTTGGATAGGATACTAATCAATGATTTGAGGGCTCAAACTTATCAGAACACTGTTGTGAGACATCTAGGAAGGACATGCTCTGACCACATGCCTCTTTTAGTGAAGTGCTACTGTCAACAACATGGTAAGATCAAATATTTCAAGTTCTTGAATGTTTGGACAGAGCTTACAGAATTATGGCATTGTCCAAGAGGTTTGGAATAATCAGATTCAAGGAAACAACATGTGGATTCTTTAGCAGAAGTTGAAAACCCTTAGCAGAAGACTTAGTCTTTGGTCCAAGGAAGTTATCGGAGATGTCCATCAGAAGGTAAATGAATGAGAAGACAGAATTCAAATGTTGGAAGAACTAGAGATTAACCTCCACAGTGAGCAGGCCAGGGAAGATACTAATAAGGCTCAAGCTGAGTATGTCAGATGGATCCCTATGCAGGACTCTATTCTTAGACAGAAGGCCCACGCTAAGTGGTTTGAAGATGGTGATCACAATAGTAGGTACTTCCATGGTCTGATCAGAGATAGAAGAAAACGATTGCAGTGGATCAGAATCAAGAACCATAGAGGAAGATGGATTAGGGGAGATGAAAAGATAGCCAAGTCAGCCATTAAACACTATAAACACCTCTTCAACTTGGAGCAGCCTAATGTGAACATGGCGATTACTGAGTGCATTCCTAGATGCATTGATACTGCTGACAATAACTTTTTGACATCTATCCCTGAGGAAGAGGAAATCAGGAAGGCTATTTTTGCCATGAACCCAATTAGTACTGTTGGCCCTGACGGTTTTAATGGTACTTTTTATCAAATATGTTGGAATATTATTAAGCATGACATGGTAGGTTTTGTGCAAGATTTTTTCAAAGGAAAGAGCCTAACTAAATTTTACTCTCATACTTTTTCGAGTTCAAATACTAAGAATGAAATTGAATTTTTTTTAGAAGAGAACGTTTTCCTCTTAAATAAGTCCTACTCAACTAGGATCCGAATTAGTCGAGACAATAAATTTTGAACGTTATAAGGTTATGGCAGCACAATAAGAGCCAAAGGAACAATATAAGAGCATAATATATAGCCTTATCCACGTATAGCCGTAACCATTCAAAATATATGGATAATAAAGTTGGAAAACAGAGAGTAAACAAGCAGGAACAGAACAGCACCACTCAACAACAATGGCAGATTAACTAAATTTTACTCTCATACTTGTTTGGTTCTTAATCCTAAAGTTGAGTCTCCTTCTAACTTCTTCAGTTAAGACCTATCAGTCAAAGCAATTTTACTAGCAAAATTATTGCTAACATTATTAAACCTTTTCTTCCCAGAATGGTCTCTGAAAATCAAAGTGGTTTCTTCAAAGGTAGAATGATTACTGAGAATGCGATACTTGCTCAGGAAAGTATTCATGATATTTCTCAACCCAACAAGGGTGGTCTGTGGTCATTAAGCTTGATATGGCCAAAGCTTATGACATGGTCTCTTGGAATTTTCTCACTACTGTTTTGAAGAAATTTGGCTTTTCTGACTTATTCATTGATATTGTTAGGAGGAATATTTCTGGAGTGTGGTACTCCATTGTCATCAATGGGTCTAGAGAGAGTTTCTTCTCTTCGTTTCAGGGCTTAAAGCAAGGAGACCATTTGTCCCCATCTTTGCTCATTATTGGGGTTGAAGTCCTTTATAGACTTCTTAATAACCTCCAGACAACCATAAGTTTGTTTCATTCTCTATGAATACCAGAGGCCCTAAATCAATCATCTTGCTTATGCAGATGATATAGTCATCTTTTGTGGTGGTAACAGTAAAACTCTCCAACTTGTTCTTAAACAATTTAAGAGATATGAACTTGCATCTGATTAACAAATTATACAAGTAAAAGTTTCTTTCTGAACTCTCTGAAGGCCTCTCCATCTAGAATCAACAGGATGAGAGAGGCAACTGGTTTTAATTTGAGGACTTAGAAGTCTCTCGGGTCAGACTTTCTCAGATCCAAGTATTGTATTTGTAGTATGAGACTCCTGTGGCTAAAGGATGGTCCCCTGGCAACTCTCATGCTTGGAAACATCTTATTAATGCCAGAGAGAATGCTGAAAAGTAAATTCTCTGGAAAATTCAAAAAGGTAATGTTAGTTTTTGGTGGGATAACTGGTCAGGCCTAGGACCCCTTTCCAAGCTTTGCAATAACACTATCAAATCCCAGAAGACCACAGTGTCTCAATTTATTGTCAATGGCATATTAAATGTAAGGAAGATCACTGATACAGTGATACTACCTCTCAGTGAGATTGGAGAGGCTCTCACACCTTAGCTCAAACACATTCTAACCATTAACATAGGATCTCCAATCCCAGAAGACTACTCCATATGGCTACCAGCAGAGTATGGCAACTTCACCAGTGCATAAGAAGACGGGAAAAAGGGACCTCTTTACTTGCCAGGTATGGCATTCTAACTTGTCGTTTAAAATTTCATTTCTAACTTGGAGACTTGTTCTAGGAAAACTTCCTTTTAATGATGTGGTTCCTAGATTTGGAATCCACATTGTCTCTAGGTGTCATTACTGTACAGTTCCTGTTTGTGAAATAACTCAACATGTGTTTGTGGAGAGTGAGGTGGCAGCTCCACATGTGGAAATTATTTGGATCTCCTCTTGGTGTGAGATATCAAACCATGCCTATAATATAAGAAATTTGCTTCAGACATGGTTTGGTATGACACCCCAAGAATAGGATCCATAATATGCTTTTTCAAATAACTCCCATAGTTATTTGTTGGGTAATCTGAAAAGGAAGATGCTCTATTAAGTATGGAGACAAAAAGAAGTTGAGAAAAGGCATAAGTATCACCCTAAACTATAGGTGAAATCTCAGCGACACATCTTAACTATACATGGGTCCTATTACCCCCCGAAACTTTTTTTTCTGTAGTTCTTTGCACCTTATGTGCTGACATGGAGTCATAAACTGTAATGACCGGGTCCGTCGTTACGGGTAGCCCAATCGTGCCAAGTTTTAGAGTTAGAAAACTCCGAGTTTGGGAGTTTGAAATTCTGGGCTAGGCTAGCCTCTGCCAGATTTGGAGCGAGGTGGAGTCTAGGGCAATTCGGGTAAGGATTGGGTTGGATGTCCTGTGGTGAGCTAGTTTTCCTCGTAGCTAACACATAAAGGAGTCCAGAGGACTTTTCGAAATCGAATTCGGGTAAGTAGAACTCCCGAAATCGAGGTTGACGTGAAGGGATTGTTCCGGGACGTCAGGAAAATAAGTGTGTTGTAAAATGGACTAGTTTTGGAGGTTTTACGACTTTCTGTCCTGTGTAAACCGCTATTCCTCCATAGCGACATCCGTTGTAGCGAAGAAATTACCGCTACAGCGAAAGTCAACGTCGATCAGCCTCCGCCATAGCGGACGACTCCACTAAGACGGTACCGCTATAGCGGAGCGTGACGGGATTTAATGCAGAAACTTCCCCAAGACAGTTCAGTTTTTCTTGAAATGTTTTAGGAGAAGAAGGGGGAGATTTTGGGCGATTTCTACCAGTTTTCCACTATTTTCGTCCTAAAAGTAAGGATTCTACTCCCCAAACTTCATACTACTTTTCCTACGCGGTAGAATTGCTAGGAGGGAACTTGGGGAAAGGTTGGAATAACCTAGGGATGGTAGAATCTGGGGAAGAAGGGGGATTCTAGGCATGAAAGGTATTGGGTATTGTCAAAAGTAAGGTATTATGATCGTATGTTGTTAAATTTTCTATTTTTATCCGTGAAAATGATAGAACTAGGGAAATTAATGGCGGAAATCCCGGGAAAAAGGGTAGGATGATCATGGGTGGCCTGAGGGTCTGGGATTTGGTGTAATCTGGGTAATGTGCAGGCCTTGTTTGTTAATTTGAGTACTTGTATATTGTTTTAGACCAAGAACGAGAAAGGAATCTGGAACACGAGAAAGCTCGGGTTGAGTAGAGCTTGAATCATTTCGAGGTAGGTGATGGCTTACGATTCCTGTGAATGTTGTATATTTTGTACTCTTATCTAAGTGTTTGTATGAATTGCATGGCTTAGAGGAATTGTGTAGAATGTCTAAGGGTCCTGTTTTATAATCTGTGAATTGAACGGTGTGTTGCTTGTTGGTTTACAATTTGTTTGTTCATTATTTGACTGTGGATTGTTGACATTCGGTTGGCTCGGGTACCATGCCTGGAACGGGTATACTAACGGTTGGCACGGGTACCACGCCTGGTACGGGTATAACAAATGGCTGGCTCGGGTACCACGCCTGGTACGGAATACTAACGGTTGGCTCGGATACCATGCCTGGTACAAATTTATTTTACTGCATCATTGCATTGATATCGTTGCATTGCATTGACTGTTATTGGTTCCGTAAGTGGACCGGGCTATTTTATTGAATTGTGATATTCGTTGGTGGTCTTTGAGTGACCGGGAATCCTGTTATATCTGTTGAGTGATCTTGGATTAGGCCGGGTTGTCTGTTTAACACTTAGGTGTTGTTTAGAAGGGATCCCAGGGTGGGTCCGGGCTAGACAAAAAGGACGATTTATTGATTCTGTGATTGTTGTTTAGAGTTATAAAAGGTGGATTTCATGCGGGAACAAGTTAGGTAGAGACTTGTAGTCTAGGGGAGCCTATTGACTTGTTGCATGTTTTTCGTACTTATACTTGATTTGTTGTACTGATTATACATTGTTTTATTTGGAACTGGTTGATGATCCTACCAGTACACGGTGGTTGTGTACTGATACTGCACTTGCTTGTTTTCTGGTGAGTACAGAAAATCTTTCGGCGATTGACGCACGACCTCACTTGTAGTCCGGACTGTTCCAGATATCAAGGGTGAATTGTTCGACCAAGCCGCCTTGGTGTTTATCTTTGAGTTGTAGCCCAATTATTTCGGGCTTAGACTATCTCTTTATTGTTTTAAATTTTGGGGTTGCATCCCCGTACTCTAGTATTGGTAGTGTTTGGTACAATGACTTTCAGATTCTAGGAGAATTTCCGCAAGTTTTATTTCAATGAAAGGCCTTTCGCATTATTTGAATTGCTAGTTTATTTTCTGTTTGCTGGTTTTAGGCTGTTAGTCTAGGCTAAGGGTTGAACTCTACTAGTTCGCTCATCCGAGAGTTGGGTGGGTGTCACTCACGACGGTCTGGGTCGTGACATAAACCAATCCAATTAGTTGTCGTGATACACACGCGCCGCCATGTGTATAAATGGGTTTTTTTCAAATTTTTTTTGTTTTTTAAATATTTTTTAAAACTTTTTTAAAAAAAAACTTTTTATTTTCTTTGCCTTATATTTAAAATAAGTCAATACACGTAAAAAAAATTATTCATATTTTTCTTGTATTTAAAATTTTCTAAAAGAATGTATCTTTTATATTTTTCTGTGCCTTCTTATTTTTTTTGCCTTGTATTTAAATTTTTCTAAAATACAAATAATTTTTTTTATTATTATTTTTTGTTACCTTCTTTCATTTTTTTTCTTTTTTTTTCTATTTCTTTTATTTATTCCTTTTATTTTCTTTGCCTTTCCTTTGGATTTAATTCCAAATGTCTTGTATTTAAATAAGTTAATTTTGAACGAATACCAAAAAAAAATGAAGGAAATTAAATTTTAAAAAAAAGTGCAAAACATAAAGGTCACTTTCTAAAAAAATCATTACTTTTTAAAAAATATATACATATTTTTTCAAATTAAGTACAAGTGAAAAGACAAGAAATTAACGAAAGAAAAAAAGGAAATAAAAGTGAGGAGAAAAATTTTACAAAGAAAGAAAGGAAAATAATTAAATATATATAAGTTTTAATGGTAATAATTATGTGAACCAACTAATTGTAAAATGTCCAATTAAAAAAGGATATGTGTCCAATATTGATCAGATTTTTTTTTTCATTTTTTTCGCCTCTCACTTGCTTTCAAGAGAGTGAGCACTCTCTATGTGCCAACTCTATTAGCATGATTGGACAGATTCTAATAGTTGTACATATCTATGTAATAACTCTAAATGTTTGTGTAATTATGATAGGAGATAGCATGGATTAGTGTAGCATATTTTCAGAGATATTGCAATTAGGAATAGCATATATTTAGGGATATATAGCAGATTTTTAGGCATGTAAATCAGAATTCTTTCTATTTAATGGAAGAACTCTCATTTGAGAGCACTCACTCAACAAAATTGACATGGTATTAGCCTTTTTCAGTGCTTTGATTCTTAGTGTCTTTCATCTGTGGTTCCTTTCAGATTTATTTTTTTTGAAAGTTTTGGTTCTGCTTACTATTGTTAGTCATCAGTCAGTCCTAAGTATCTTGGAATTTTAGGCATCTTGGAATCTTAGTTTTGGTCATTCTGGTTATTTTGTATCATTGCATTTCTGTCTTCCTTAGCTAGTCAAGAACATGGCGTGACATCAGTTTGAATCCTTCCATGTTCGTTTCACTAGAAAAAATACTCTGCCGGGGAATTCCAATTTCAACTATTTGTCACCGGAAAAGAATTATGGGGACATATAAATGGAAGCGATCCTGCTTCTACCGATCCTACAAAGCTCGGTCAATGGAAGGTTAAAAATGCTCGGGTGATGACATGGATTTTAGGGTCAATTGACCTTCTTATTGTTCTTAATCTCAGGTCATACAAGACAACAAAGGCCATGTGGGATTATTTACAAAAAGTTCACAACCAAGACCATAGCGCAAGGCGCTTTCAGTTAGAGCATGAAATTGCTATGTACTGTCAAGGTCAAGGAGGTCTCTCTGTTCAAGATTATTTCTCTGGATTTCAGAACTTATGGGCACCTCCCTAATCTCTCTCCATCATTCAAGGAGTTCATGAACAAAGCAAACGAGATCAATTTTTGATGAAATTGCAATCTGATTTTAAAAGTGTTCGCTCCAACTTGATGAACCGTGATCCATCTCCCTCGTTGGATGTTTGTTTTAGGAAATTACTTCTTGAAGAGCAGCGTCTCTTCACACAAAATGTTTTTCATCAAGGAAATGTTGTCACTATTGCATTTGCAGCTCAAGGGAAAGGAAAGGGCATGGATATGGTTAGAACTCAATGCTACAGTTGCAAGAAATATGGTCATATTGCTAGCAATTGTAGCAACAAGTTCTGTAATTATTGTAAACAACAATGACACATTATCAAAGAGTGTCCTACACATCCTCAAAACCATAGGGCAAATGCTTTTCAAGTTGGGATAAATGGTTCCACTACAGATAACTCGTCTTCAGTAGGACAAGTTCTTACTCCTGAAATAGTACAACAAATGATCGTGCCAGCATTTTCAGCTTTGGGGCTGCAAGGTAATGATGTAATATCTAAATTTTGGCTTGTTGATTCTAGCGCTTCCAATAATATGACCAACTCAACTAATATACTCAAAAACATCCATGAGTATAATGGTCCAACACAAATTCAGGTTGCCAATGGTAGTAATTTACCCATTACCAAGGTTGGGGATATTACTGAAACTTTCAAGAATGTTTTTGTATCACCAAAGCTCTCCACTAGTCTTATTTCAGTTGGTCAATTGGTAGATAACAATTGTGATGTGAATTTTTCTCGTAATGGTTGCCTTGTGCAGGATCAGGTGTCGGGGACGATAATCGCGAAGGGGCCTAAAGTTGGAAGATTGTTACCTATACACTTTTCTATTCCTCGTGTTCTAGCTTTTGCTTCTACCACTACTAAGAATGAGGTTTGGTATAAGCGTCTAGGACATCCAAATTCTATTGTGTTGTCTCATTTGTCCAATTCTGATTTATTGGGAAATAAAGATCAATTTTCAGCTGCTTCCTTTGATTGTTCTACTTGTAAATTAGGCAAAAGTAAAACTCTTCCTTTTCCTAATTTTGATAGTCGTGCTGCAAAGTGTTTTGATGTCATTCATAGTGATGTTTAGGGCATTCATTTATAGATGATTATAGTCGATTTACATGGGTGTATTTTCTTCAATCTAAATCTGAAGAGTTTTCCATATTCAAAAAAAAATTGGCTTATGTTGAGACTCAATTTTCCACATGCATCAAAATATTAAGATTTGATTCTGGTGGGGAATATATGTCTCAGGAATTCAATAATTTCTTGCTTGAGAAAGGAATTGTCTCATAGTGCTCTTGCCCATATACTCCACAACAAAATGGGGTTGCTGAGCGTAAAAATTGTCATCTTTTAGATGTCACTCGTACTTTATTGATTGAGTCCTCTGTTCCATGTAAATATTGGGTTGAATCTTTGTCTACTGCTGTCTATTTTATTAATAGACTTCCATCTAAAGTGTTAAATCTTGAGTCTCCATATTATTGTCTTTATCACAAGCATCCTAGCTATCATAGTTTTCGGTCTACTTTGCTTCAATTCTCTTTTGAGCAAAGCAAATATGACTCATCTTTGTTTATTCGAAAAACATTTGCAGGTTGTGTTCTTCTTTTGGTGTATGTGGATGGCATTATTATCACAGGAATTGATTCTTCACTAATCACTAGCCTCCAGAAGCAGCTTAAGGATTCTTTTCATATGAAAGATCTTGGTACTCTTACATACTTTTTGGGGTTGGAAGTTCATTATGATTCTTTAGATGTGTTC
This sequence comes from Jaltomata sinuosa, assembly GCA_003996215.1. Classification (NCBI taxonomy): domain Eukaryota; kingdom Viridiplantae; phylum Streptophyta; class Magnoliopsida; order Solanales; family Solanaceae; genus Jaltomata; species Jaltomata sinuosa. The sequence goes on along the minus strand of QJPP01001503.1, from coordinate 209,711 downwards.
TTGAACCAACATAAATATACTTAGGATTTGATTTCTTTGGCTGATCTTTAAGAATCTTCCACTGTGAATTACTCCATTGGAATTGAATGTAAAGTATTGTCGTGCGGAAGGAGATCTTCTTCCTGATCCAACATTGTATCGGCAATTAGTTTGGAGCCTAAATTATCTTACTATTACTCGATCTGATATCTCTTTTGAAGTTCAACAAGTTAGTCAATTTATGCAGACTCCCCGCCTTCTACATTTGGTGGTTGTCCGTCGCATGATTCTATATCTCTTGAAAACACCTACTCGTGGATTATTCTTTCCTAGTGGTTCTCTGTTTCAACTTAATGCATTTAGTGATTCTGATTGGGCTGGATGTCCTGATACTCGTCGCTCTGTCACGGGTTGGTGCATGTTTCTTGGAGATTCCTTGATATCTTGAAAGAGCAAGAAGCAAGACCGTGTTTCAAAATCTTCAACCGAATCTAAATATCGAGCAATGTCTACTGCTTGCTCTGAGATTGTTTGGCTTCGTGGTTTACTTGCAGAAATTGGATTTCCTCAATCTAATCCCACTCCTCTCCATGCTGACAACACAAGTGCCATTCAGATTGCTACCAATCTATCTTATCATGAAAGGACCAAACACATTGAAGTGGACTGTCATTATATCAGAGAAGCTGTAGATAAGAGGGTCATTACTCTTCCACATGTATCTAGTGATCTTCAAATAGCTGATATGTTTACAAAGTCTATGGCACGGCAACGTCATCAGTTTTTGGTAGGCAAAATGATGCTTTTTGATCCACCGGCATCAATTTGAGGGGGGATGTTAGCATGATTGGACAGATTCTAATAGTTGTACATATCTATGTAATAACTCTAAATATTTGGGAGATAGCATGGATTGATGTAGCATATTTTCATAGATATTACAATTAGAAATAGCATATATTAGGGATATATATAGCAGAATTTTAGGCATGTAAATCAGAATTCTTTCTATTTAATGGAAGAACTCTCATTTGAGAGCACTCATTCAGCAAAATTGACAACCTCAGCACTCAATAGTGTATTTATTACACTTTAAAATAGTTTAGGGGTAATAGGATCCCTGTATAGTTAAGGTGTCGCTGGGATTTCACTTATAGTTTAGGGTGGTACTTATGCCTTTTCTTAAAGAAGTTTGATTATACTAGAATGGCTCATGAAATATTTTTGACTGTTAAGGATGCTATTGCTCTGCCCATTCCAAAATGTGAACTTACAGTACTGTCTTGGAACTATTTTTGTGCCAATATTGAAAGACTGAAGCCAAGACCTATCATCACTGCCACTATGTGGATCAAACCACCTTATGGCAAGGCTAAATTAAATACGGATGGAAGATACATAATGAACAATGATAAAGCTGGAATTGGTGGCACTGTGAGGAACTCTAATGGAGATATGATAATGGCTTTTTCAGCCCCAATCAGTTGCAGCAGTCATAATATAGCTGAAGCCACTGCGCTAAATTTGGGTGTGAATGGTGCATACAAAAGGGCTACAATGACATAATTTTGGAGCTAGATTCTCTAATGATTGTAGATATGTTGAGAGATCACATTACTTTTAACAAGAAGCTAAAGGCAATCATCCATGCGATTTCTTTGTTGTTATGCTATGCAAATGTGATGGATGTGTGGGCTTACTAGGAGAGATAGGATTAGAAATGAGGTTATCCGAGACAAGGTGGGAAGTGGTGCGGAGGTGTGAGAGGTTGGCTATGAACGGGTTCAGGAGAGGTAGAGGTAGACCGAAGAATTATTGGAGGAAGGTGATTAGACATGACATGGAGTAATTACAGCTTACCAAGGACATGACCCTTGATAGAAAGGTGTGAAGAAAGCGAATTAGGATAGAAGGTTAGTAGGAAGGAATGTGTTATGCTAGTAGGTACGAGTGCTTTGTTTTGTAGTCCGTGCTAGTAGTCGTAGTGCTACGCTTGTAATTTCTTGTTCTTGGAAGTTCTGCTGATGTTTTGTTGTTTCGGATAGATTGATTGTAGTATTGTTTTGTGATAGTCTTGTTTATGTTATTATTTGTTGTTTTGTTATTACCTAATATTTCTTGTTCTTATAATGTCCCTTTCTAAACTATTTTTGTCTTGAGCCTGGGATTCCATCGGAAACAGCCTCTCTACCTCACTTCTGAGGTAGTGGTATAGACTGCATACACTCTACCCTCTCTAAACCCCACTTTGCGGGAATATACTGGGTAAGTTATTATTGTTGTATGCCAGGCAAATGTGGAGGTTTCCCATTCCTATAGAGAAGCTAATCAAGTCGCAAATGGTGTGGCTAAACATGCCACTGATCTGGAGCAGTGCAGGCTGTTTTAACTCATACCGACAGATGCCTACAAGTGCTAAAGGCCCTTTCCACATGGATAATTAATTGGCAAATGCCAAGATTTAGGACCAAATACGACAAAGCTAATTTCTTTGTCAGTTAATAGATTTCTTTCTAGTCTATGGTTATACCTCGATGCTTATGATATTTTTTGTCATTATATGGAATAACCATCTATTATAAAAAGAGTTAGGCCAAGTCCCCTCTATTCTCTGGACGGAAGAAACTGGAACCCAGCCATACTGGGTAAGTTATATAAAAAAAGAATAACTACTTTTAATCAAGTTTTGTTCCATTAGAACATTTGTGAACTTGCAGTATGGTTTACAAAATGTGTCACACGGAGTCTGAAGGTTCTTTTGACGTCATCCTCCCTCCAATCAGAGAGCTTACTTATAGAAGTATAAAGTTATGTTGAAAATTTTGGTACCTCGAATACTTGGATCCGATAATGCCTTTAGTTCCATGTTTTCTCCAAGCAAAGCCACCATCAGGATATTCCAACCCAGTCTCATGCAACCAAATCACTTTTACAATGACCAACAAGAGAATGGGAAAAAATTCAAAATGTTAAGCACAAAACTATAAAGCTGATACTTGATAAGCAAAAAAAGAAAACAAAAGTTAAAAAGCACCAAATATTTGAAAATGTCACTTGGAAAGACAATTGAGAACCTCTTTGACACCACCTTTCGATGATGTTTTGATTTTACTGCAGATTTAGGTGATAATAATGTTATGCCTAAACTTCCTGAAAGTGTCTCATCATTGTAATGGAACATATCTCCTTCCGGCGTACCTACTAATATTTTATGCACTTAACTAGATGAAGTAACAGATCCACTACCCTCTACAGTACTCTTTTCCTGCATATGTAAAGGGATTCGGGTATGTGAGTTTATGTCTACGTGTAGGGACAGATGTTGCCTACAGACAGAATGAACAACCTATGCTCTGAACCCCAAAGAAAACATTAGTTTCCACCTACAGTCCCTAAAAAGTTCAGTAACTAATATTGTATGTTGCTTTTGAAGAAAAACAACACTTTAAATTAAGAGAACAATATCACACAGTTACTAATTCTTGTCTTCTACAGATCAAAATTACCCACTGCACAGAAGGAAGCATGATGAGTACACCATTAAATGTACGCCTCCATAAAATATTTAACAAGTAGCTCTCAATTTTCAAACTCACGTGATATGGAACTTTAGCACATTGAAGTATTACATTACAATCTCCAAGAAACTTAGATATGTCCACAGTAAACACGAGGAAAATATTGATGTGGACGGTTTATACATAGAATCTTCCATGATGCAACAAGATTTTGAATTCTAGCTGAAATAAAAATATACTGGTACCAGTATAGGGATACACCTCGTAAATTGTGTGTATGGTCTGTCTAACAATTTTTATTCATCTCAAAAGTGATTTTCCAGCCAAGCTGTAAAAGCTGGATGAAGTTTCATGTACTGAGTAATGGAAGTATACCTTCATCTTTCTTGTGAACCTGGTTCAGATTTTTTAGCATTATTGCAGGGATAGAAATTTGTATGTTTAGATTTCTCGATAAGGAAAGAAAGGGGCAGTTGTTTCCAGAAAATGCTGGAACTTTTTTTCCAGTTATTGGAAATACTTTTTCACACTATTCATTCTAAATGCCAAAAGAAAACTCTATCACGTGCAGCAACCGATGGGTAGCTTATCACAATTAGGGAAGAAAAAATTACAAGGGAAACAAAGAAGAGCAAACTAAGGTTGCTGAACCATTCCTAGCTACAACACTCAGTTTGATCCCATCTAATCCAACTTTGTTAGGCATGTTTACCCCACTCGAACACCACCTTCAAGATAAAGAAAGATTTTAAAAAAAAAAGAGAAGAGAAGAATAAGTTGTTGGACTACTATAGATGAGGGAAAATTCTAGGCCATAATTGACTTGTGTCTCCAAGAGAATTCCATCACCCTGCTAATAACTACTGAATTTCTTTTTACAAGTTGCTGATAATTAATGATATAGTCTGCTAACTCAAACAATGGGACTAACAATAAATAACTTGCAATATAACCTCCCATGTTATCACAAAATGTAAAACCAATGAAACCCAAAGAGGCAAAACAGTAAATAACTACAAAAGTAAATAAATTACATTAGCACTGGCACTTGGTACTGGATATATACAAGCTGAGACGAACAGTGACACATCAGTTACCATATTATTTCTTTGGAGGGATTAAAAAAAGAAAATATGAAGTGCTAAGAAAGGGCTTAACGCAACCCCAATAGTCATGAAGTGTGAATTCTCAAAGACCACAAAAGGAAATCTAATCCCCCTCCAAGAACTAGACATCTAGAGCATGGATAACAAACATAACACGAGGGCCCAACATCAAACACCACAACAAGAATAGATATATTTCTGATGTTAAACCAAGAACAAAGATGGGTTTGTGAATAATTCCATGTTAAGAAAATGAAAATTAGGCCTTACTTAATCCCAAAAGCTAGTTCATTGGGTGATGATTGTCTAAGAACATGTAAGGAAATAATACCTCATTCTCTCAACCAATGTGGGACACTTAAACAAGGCCAAAGCTGGATATCTATAGTGTGGATAACATAATATGAGTTTTCAACATCTAGAAACATAACAACAGGGATGGGGGTATGGCTTTAACATCATGTTGAATTGTACGACCAGCTTAGTTAAAAGTCTAAGTTTTTAGACAATTTTTTTAATTTTATATCTACAAAATATGACACATTTATTTTTTTATTTTATATTTACAACATAAACTTTTAAATGAAGTGGTCACACAATTCAACATGGTAGCAAAGCAGACATATATCCGGAGTTCAAGTCTCACCCCCACCTATTAATAAAAAGAAACTTTACGTTATTGACCTAAAAAAAAGGGAAGAGAAAGGTATGCACGTGAGGGGCATGTTTCAGATATATAACTAATAAATAAATATGTCTCTTTCTAACAAATGAATCTGAAAGTGAAAGAGAATGAGATAGTAAAGATGAGGATACAGAGTGCAGTGGCATGGACATATATACCAATGTAGGATCAAGAAATAAAAGAAGTATTTGGCAGATGTTCCTGAATATTTTGATATTGAAGTGGCTATGCCAAAAAACCTGCTAAATTTGTTTCAAGTTGGAACAGAAAAGGGCTAGCCAAGAAGCTGAAGAGAACTTGGGATACCATACCTGCCTCCATATGGTGGTGTATTTGCAATGAGAGAAATAGAAGAGAGATCTATTTTGAAAGTTAGATCTGATTGCATTATGTTGCTAACATTTTGGTGTAACTGGCATTGGTTATGATGTTGAATCTTTGTTACAACTTATAGAAGCTTTTGTATAGAAAGCGAAGGGGTCCCTTTCTTTTGATTTTCTCTTTTTTTTTGGATATAATGACAGCATTTTCTTAGTGCTGATCTTTTAGACATCAATGATACGTACCTATTCAAAAATAAGAGTAACTGATGTGCTACTATTTATCAGGGAATTATAGCAGTATTGTTCAACCATCACTCTTGCTTGCTGTCCAGAAGAGCTTTAGTAGTGTGATAGGCTTTTCCTGTGGAGGATTAAGTCATTGGATCGTTTGTTCTTTTGGTGGGAATAGTGGCTAAGGCATGGGTTAACAATCAGGATATCTTATGTTGGAACTTGGAATCTTAACTACAACAGTTGATGTAGCCCATCTGCTTAAGCCTTTGGTAAGTATGATCACCTTGTGTTTTTTGTGAACTATACAGACTGCCCTATGAATTAGTAGAAGTGTGTGCAAACTAACCTGAACAACATCGGAATAAAATTAATATGAAAAAAAAAAAGAATAGAACCTATTGTCGGATTTCAACATTTAACCAAGGAATTTTAATGCGACAACATGATTCATTCCAATGGAAAAGTTCAAGTTAGCCAGGTGAAAAACAATACAACTTTAACCTTGTGATAGAGGAGTAAATTTGGCATGGAAAATGTGATTTTGAGAGAAGGACCATCGCTGAAGCGAGCACATGGATAGTACAGTTCACCAATCAGTTCCTGTTGAAGTGTGTGACCATCTCATCTAGAATCTTAACCTATTAGACATAGTATTACATCTTTACTTAATCATATTCTCAAAACACACCTCATGTGCGGGTCTGATTCCTTATCATGGGCTAAGCAAGTAGTAATTCTTATTCATAATGGGTGGTGGTGAGACTCGATCTCAGAAACTTTGTCTGCTCTGATACCACGTTGTAGTGTGTGAACTATCTTTGCTTATTTTGATACCATATTGTAGTGTGTGACCATCTCATTTAAAAGTTTAAGTAGTTAGAGAAAGCATACTTTTACTTAATTATATTATATTCTCAACAGTGGTGTCCATACAGGGGTAGACTCACGTGTAGTATTACGGGTACCCACGTGTAGCATTACGGGTGCTCGAGCGACGAGCACCCATATTAACCTGGACGTGACTGTATATTTTTACTTAAAAATTTCTTAAAATTGAGATATATTGGCTAAATAGCACCCATTTCTCAAGTATTTCCTGCTTTTCTCCAAAATATATGTTCTTCTTCTTTTTTCATTTTCTCCCTTAGTTCACTTTTTCCTTTTTCTAATGGTTTTTCGTTAATATTTTTTACTATTACTATGTTCAAATAAATTTTTAGGTTTAGTTTTAAACTTTTTCTAATGGTTTTTCATTAACTTTTTATTATTGTTGTGTTCAAATAATTTTACACTAGTATTTTATTTAATGATTGGTAGCAAGAAACTTTACGGTAGAGGAAGGTCTTAAAATCCTGGATCGGCCACTGTGTCCATGTGAGATTTGACAAAGATATAAGGAGTAACAATATTTGTCGGATAAGTAAAATAATTATTCACCTAATTTCATTTGTAACAGATGTTTGATTCGGATATTACCTGAGCAGTTTCAATTTCATGTGTTCTGTTGCGCTTACCTCCAGTAGGAGCAGTTAGTGTCTTCCTGATGGAATCATCTGTGTTATCATCGAAAGCGCCAAAATAATCATCTTCAATGAAGTCAAATTCATAATCTGTGGACTCCGCCATTGTTGCAGCAAATATAACTAAACACAGAATGTTTCTCTTTTACCTTTACTCGGAAAAGTATTACATGTAAAAGTAGACAAACAAACAACAGCTTCTCCGTTGACTCACTATTCACAGAGTCGGCGAATGCTGCCCTTGGGGTTCGTTTGGTTCATAAATCATCATCAACTTGGATGGTTTTCCAAATTATAGAAATGAAAATGATGGTCACTCATCCTTATTTGTTTTGTATTACTAAAATTACATATTCTATCTTTTTTATTTATCTCAATAAAATAGGCCAAAAATCAATAATTCCTTTTAACTTTGTGTAAATAACATAAAATATACTTGTTTTATGTCTAATTGCTGTTTTAAACACTAATTTTAAATATTATTTTTTGTACCACTTGTTTCATGCTAAATTTGTGTATCTTGCGAGTGAAAACATGTTTTTGTTAATCCCTTGATTTCTGTCTTATATTAAGAAATTTTGTTATCAAAAATACCTTTTGTTATCGAAGATACATGTGTAACTAATTTCGGTAACAAAAGGTATTTTTGATAACAAAATTTCTTAATATAAGACGAAAATTAAGGGAATAATGAAAACATGTATTTTGGTTATGTAATTTGATTAATTTTATTTTTCTTACTCTTTAAAATAATAAATTCATTAATTTGATGTATCTAATATTTAATTTTATACAATGTATCAAATACATGTATCTGATATTAAAATTTATCATATATGTATCTAATGTCAAAGTTGTACGGATACATTGATCAAATTTCATCTAGTGTATCTGTTTATATGAATCTAGTATTAATTTCATGTATCTGTTTATATGTATCCAATAAGTGATTTCATTTATCTATTTATATGTATCCTGTATTAATTTGAGTTTCACATACATGTTATTTGAGTTTTATAATTTCATGTATATGTATATCGGAGTTTCATAATTTCATGTATATGTGTAACTGAGTTTCATATTTTCATGTATCTTGTAAAGCATGTACCCAATATAAATTTCATCAGCGTATTCAAAAATCAATTTCATCCAATATATCTGATATCAATTTCATTCAGTGTATCCGGTATAAAAAATATAATGTATATATGTATATGAGATTCATAAATTTATTTAGTATATCTGATATCAAAAATCTAGCGTATCTGTGCACGATGTATCTAATGTATTTGTTTGTCAAATTCATACTTAAAAGAAGAATAAGATACAGATACACAAATACTGAGAGCATCAAAAAACGTAGATTCATTCATATTAGTGTCCGATAAATCATGAGAGCGACAGAATTCACCAAAAAATATAGATCCGATCAGATTTAGACACACAAAATCCAATAATATGAGAGCCCTCATTAATGAAAAAGGGGAAGAGTAGAGGATGGTTGTTCCGATCCTCTTTCACTAATAATCTCAATTCCTCTATACAAAATTGCAGCGAAAAACTATTGTGAAAAAATCACAATTCAAAATCAACTTTTTATTTTACAATCAATTAATTGAGGAATCTTCTAAGTAGAAAAAATCTCTTTGTGCCATAATATCAAACAGTGACCTTAAATTTTCACATTTGTATTGACATTCAAGAACCATAAAAGTCTTCATGATAAATTCACCATTGTTTGCTCCGGCGGATTTTTTCTCCTCGACTGGAGATGACGATAAAAGATTGTGGAGAGAGAAATTAGGGTAGATTTTGATTGGTAAAAGAGATTTGGGAGAGAAGTTAGAGTGATTTGGGGAATAAGCAAGAATTTCTACTACTGTGTTGAACTCTGTATCTCAAATGGTTATGGTATATTAAGTAATTACTTTGAGATTTTACGTAATATTTTAAAAGTAATGGTATTATATGTAGATATAGTAAGGAAGTACAATTAATTATGTAGTTAATTCTTTAAATTTATCAATAAATTGAACACATAAACATATGATAAAGTGTTTAGACACTTTTATTACAAATGGATAAAAAAAATCGCGTTTCTCAAACATTCATTACATAGGACCCATTTGGTCATAAATTTTGAAAAAATTATTTTTGATAAAATTTATTTGGTCATAGAATTTGTACAGTTTTTGTGAAATTTCAAAAAATTAAATCTCAAAATCTACTAAAAATTGTGTTTGGGTCAAAATTTGGGATTTTTATATTTTATAAAAAAAAATTTATCTATTTAAGACCCTAATTAATTCCTATCTATCCTTTTCAATCATCTGATCTGGAAATGTATGATCATCATGAAGAGATTGTTCGTAGAATATGGGAGATTATACTAAAGAATAGCTAGTCAGTACCATTGTTATTATTAATTTTTTCACTGATATGTCACAACTCAATTTCTCGGTCATGATGGCACCTACAACCCCCCAGTAGGCGAACCAATCCTCGTAGCCCAAAACGGTTAGTAATGGGTTACTATCTAACAAATAAGCGAAAGAACAGTTTAATAAGCAAAAGGTAAGGGAACAAGATGAAGAGAATAGATAACAGGAATATATATATGCATATGCGGAAGCTAAACCAAACCCCAAAACCTGGTATTATAGTATAGAGCCAGAACTACATATAAGTAGCACAAATGATCCAAAACAATATATACAGATGTCTCCGAATGGTAATAGAGTACATAAAGCTAAAGAAAAACTAAAGCTAAGCTCCGGTCGCCAAGAGCTCACCCTCAGTCTGAAGTAGTCTCCAAAAGATACCCGAGCACGAATCACAACGATCTAGCGGTGATGGCCCACGCTAGGATCTACACCAAAATATACAGAGTGTAGTATGAGCATCAATTGAAAGCAACCGGTACCCAGTAGGTATCATAGGCCGACTGGGCACATATAAGATAAAAGAGCAGTAACAGACAGAATAGAAATAAGTAATCACAGAAATCAACGAAAAGTACACAGGAACTAGCCTAGAGGGAAGTCAACAGAACAACATACAAGGCTAGCAAGTAGAATATATATACACAACAGGCACAGGTGGAAGAAAGAAACAACGCACCTGGGATCCTTGCAATAACAGTATATACATAATAAGTTTAAGAATGGACGGTATACCAGTACCCTCAAGTATAAGAGAAAGAGGAGAAGAGTAATGATAGGCATGCTCGGAGACAGGAATCAAAATCAATTAATCATGTCAACCTCAAATCCAGAAACTAACAGCCTAGCAGTAACCAATTTCATTCTTAACCATAATAGAGAACAATTCCGTAAGTAAATAACAAGAGTCTACCTACAGTCCCCCGGCCGCCCATACGACCGAGGAACACAAATAAGTGAAAACAAACCCTCCGGCATCCCATACTACCAGAGCGTGCAATCAACAAGCAGCAAACGAAGGTGGAGCCTTAAACAATGAATGATATGATGCAGGAAGATCTCAAGTGAAATGGTATCTCTGTATGTACCCCCTCCTGCGCCGATCTGGCCCAGAAGGTAGGTTCCATGAAAGGACACTGCCTGGATATCTCTACTCTGCCATATACCCCTCCCTCCGGCACACGCAGCCCGAATCCCCAAGCCCGGAGCGAAAAGGTCCATGGAGGTCTCAAACTCCATACTAAAACTTAGTACCAAAACATGTCCTCCGAAAGCAAGTCCGGGTTCAAGATAGAGACCCAGCCTCGAATATACATGCCCAGACCCTATCCAGGACTGAAATAGTGGGAAATGCCTCAAAAATCCCTCTAAGGGTGCCCGGGCATAACCGAGTCTAAACAGTAGAAAGTCATCTCAGGTGTTCGGTCCGACCGAGGCTAAAAACCATCCCAATTTAATAAGAAACTCAACTAGCACCCCGGCCCTGCCGAGTCTAGCATTAGTAGTAAAACTGGTGATAGAAATCATAATTTGACCTTTTTTTACCCCAAGAATATTCACAAGTCAAATCAAACCATTTCCAATTCATTTCTATCGAAAATGGGGCCCCGGGGCCATGCAAGGTTTAGAATATAGTGCCAGTAGGCCCAAAGCCAAAATCGTAGTAAAACGTGGATAAAACCTCTTTATATGTATGGAAATGGTATGATCAAACACAATAGTTGTCCAGCAGCTCACAATCAACCTATCGACTCTGCACAGGCCCACAGCTACTCAGCAAGCATAACCAGCCTAGAAGGATATTTCTATGTCCGGGACTAGTGGATATTCCCAATAACCCACCTTCTAAGTTCCAGAGTCAACAGGGCCTCACAGGACCACAAGGGTAAATGAAATGTATCGGCAAGTACTACAATCATCGGAGAAACAAAAGTAAGCGGACATGAATAAAGCGGTCAAGGTCTGTGGTACCAACCTAATAATCTAACTCAAGGATGCAAGCTAGTACATTTTATCCGATATATGCTAAGTCTAGGGAGTTTAGACCATAACCTACCTGTCGTCCGATGACAAGCTGCTAGAACGACGATGTCCAAGCCCGAAATACTCTGAAAAGCTCTAAAACAAAATCAAACTCTAATTTGGGCTTTAACTTGACTTAGATAATTGATTTTCTTCCGGAGATCAAATATAGCACCAAGACATTTTCCAGTGAAATCTTGCTTTAACGTTAACTTCCTTAAGCTATGTAAGCACCAGCTTACGTATTGCTTAAATCAAAATACTCTAGGTCGGAGCTCTACTTATATATTTCTTTCGATCAAATCTTTGTCCAAACTTGAAGGTTCGGTACGCAACTTTCAAATTTCAATTATCGTGGGGAATAATAATTTATCTCCAACGTGATGCCTCTGTTAAATCTTTACTACCATGAATCCTCTGATGCTCAAAGATTTATACAACAATTCACAAATTTTCAACAACTAGATGGGTCAATATCATACAAAATTAAATTCTAGATTGAATTGTTTCAATTCATACATAAGATCTACTATATAAGTATATAAGATGGAGGTGGTAGGAGTCTTTTTGCTTCAACAATTCCTTTTTTACTTTTTAATTGGAGAAAATAAGAATGTTTTAAAAAAATCCTCTATTTGTTGTAGCCTCCCTTCACTTCCACGTGGAGTGGAGTTGGCAAAAATCACAATATTTATGTATTCGTATATTGTATAGGTTCGTGATAAAATAAGTATAATATTTTGAATACGTCACAATTGATAGAAAAATATTTCGAGTAAAGCCTACTCTCTATAATAATAATTTTTCAACATAACTTGACTTGCTATCTCCGTTAAAACATTATAATTTATAACAACCTTATAAAATAAATACATACACAAATATATCATAACAAAAGTATTTTCATAAATATTTAAAATATTTTTGAAAGGCAATAAAAATATAACTTTTTACCACATTCAACTTTTAAATAAAATATTTTCAAATACGCGCGATGTTAATAAAAATCTTAAATTTAGGCTCACAAGCCTTGATACGGAACGAAGGTTAAGGTCATACGAACGCAAATCACTATCGCACGATTTCGATAATCAGTTCCTATGGCTCAGCTCTAAAACATGGAATGACCATAAAGACAAAACGAACGGCCAGGGCACCGAACCACCGGTCCCAGCAAGTCATACATGACTTGGAGCCACTACAGGAAAGCTCTAACAGTACAAGGAAAGCATACACGCAAAAATGATCGAAAGAGTCATTACATCATCCACTACTAAAAAGGACTTTTGTCCTCGAAATTCAAGAAGAAGAAAGTACCTGAAGTCTCAAACAGCTGCGGATACTGAGTCCGCGTATCTCTCTCGGTCTCTCAGGTAGCCTCCTCAACTGGATGGTGCCTCCACTGAACTTTCACCACCGGAATCTCCCTAGATCTCAACCTCCTAACATCTCTGGCTAGTATAGCGACCGACTCCTCAACAAAGGACAGACTCTCATCGAACTGAACTGAACTCCAATGCAACACATGAGACTCGTCTGGAACATACTGGTGCAACATCAAAACATGAAATACAAGATGTATAGCTGAAAACATCGGAGGTAAGGCTAACTGATAGGCAACACCTACCAACCCTCTGGAGAATCTCAAACGGCCTAATGTACCTGGGGCTAAGATTGCCCCGCCTACCAAATCTCATCACGCCCTTCTTGGGCGATACACGGAGAAACACCAAGTCACCAACACTAAACTCCAAGAAGCGAAGCCTAAGATCATCATAACTCTTTTGCCTACTCTGAGCTGCCCGAAGCCTGTCCTGAATCACTTGGACTCGGTCTAAGGAATTTCAAAGCAAATTTGTACTCTGTGGCCTAAACTCAAAACCATCAAACCAACCAACCGGCGATCTGCAATGCCTACCATACAAAGCCTCGAAAGGTGCCATGTCAATACTCGAATGAAAACAATTATTATAAGCAAACTCTGTCAAAGGCACAAAATGATCCGAAGAACCTCCAAAGTCAAGAACACAGGCCCGAAGCATGTCCTCCAGGACCTGAATAGTCCTCTCGGACTGGCCATCTGTCTGAGGGTGGAATGAAGTACTAAGCTGAACCTCTGTACCCAAATCTCATTGAATAGCCCTCCAGAACTAAGATGTGAACTGAGTGTCGCGGTTTGAAATGATAGAAGCTAGGACCTCATGCAACCGAACAATCTCGCGAAGGTAGATCTTCACTAACCTCTCTGCACCATAAGAAGTCTGAACATGCAAGAAATGTGCTGACTTAGTCATCCTATCAACAATCACCCATATGGAATCAAACCCACGAGAAGTACGAGGTAAACCAACAACGAAGTCCATAGTAATCCCTTCCCACTTCCACTCAGGAATGCAAAGTCATTGCATCAAACCACCAGGTCTCATGTGCTCGAACTTCACCTGCTAACAATTCAAGTACCAAGATACAAACTCTGCTATATCCCACTTCATACCACTCCACCAGTAAAGTTGTCTTAAGTCTATATACATCTTGGTTGCGCCAGGATGAATGGAGTATCTAGAACAATGTACCTCACGAAGTATCAACTGAATCAAATCCCCAACTCTCGGAACACAAAGTCGACTATCAAACCTCAGAACCTCACCTGAATCTAGAGTAGCCCGACTGGCCTCACCCCGAACAATCTGATCTCGAAGGTCACACGACCACTGATCCTCAAACTGACGGCTCTGAATCTGATCAATCAAAGTAGAACGAACCTTGACACTGGAGAGAATTCTGCTAGGATCCGACAAGTCAAGCCTAACCAAATGGTTAGACAAGGACTTGATGTCCAAGGCCAACGGTCGCTATAAAACTGAAAGAGAAGCTAGGCTACCCATACTCACCGCCTTTCGGCTCAAGGCATCCGCTACCATATTTGCCTTGCCTGGATGATACAAAATGGTGAAGTCATAGTCCTTCAGTAGCTCAACCCATCTCCGCTACCTCGAGTTCAGCTCTCGTTGACTCGTGATATACTAAAGACTACGGTGATCAGTGAAGATCTCACAATGAACTCCATATAGGTAATGCCTCCAGATCTTAAGCGCGAAAACTACTGCCACCAACTCCAAGTCATGGGTGGGGTAGTTGTGCTCGTGAACCTTCAGCTGCCTCGACACATATGCTATCACTCGACCCTGTTACATCAACACACAACCAAGACCAACCCCGGAAGCATCACAATACACAGAGAAGCTCTGACCCTAAACCAACAAAGTTAAAACTAGAGCTGAAGTCAATAAGACATTAAGCCTCTGTCAAGGGTGCTGCTATGGAAGAAAATCCCTGAATGAACCGTCTGTAGTAACCTACTAACCCAACAAAGCTGCGGACCTTAGTAATAGTAGTAGGTCTGGGCAAATCACAAACTGCTGAAATCTTTCACGGATCAACCCTAATCCCATCCTTAGACACCACGTGCCCTAGGAATGCACCTGACTCAAGCCAAAACTCGCACTTTGAGAACTTGGCATAAAGCCGATGATCTCTCAAAGTCTGGAGTATAATCCTCAAGTGTTTCTCATGCTCATCTCTACTACGCGAGTATACCAAGATGTCATCTATTAAAACTATCACAAATGAGTCCAAATACAGGCCAAGCACCCTGTGTATCAAGTTCATAAAGGCTGCGAGGGCATTAGTCAACCCAAAAGACATCACCAGGAACTTATAATGGCCATAACGTGTCCTGAATGCTGTCTTAGGGATGTCCTCCGCCCTAATCCTCAACTGATGGTAGCCAGACCTCAAGTCAATCTTTAAAAACATTGTTGAACCCTGAAATTGATCAAACAAGTCATCGATCATCGGCATCGAATACCTATTCTTCACTGTCACCCTATTCAGTTACCGATAATCAATACACATCTGCATCGACCCATCTTTCTTCTTCACAAACAGAACAGGAGCACCCCAAGGTGACACACTCGGTCTAATAAATCCCTTAGCTAACAGATCTTAGAGCTTCTCCTTAAGCTCTTTCAACTCAGTCGGAGCCATACGGTAAGGAGAAATAGAAATAAGTCTGGTGCCCATCTCTAACTCAATAGAGAAATCAATATCTCTCTCAGGTGGAAAGCCTGACAGGTAGGTAGGAAACACATCTAGGAAGTCTCTAACCACATGAACTGACTCAGGGGAAGAAGGGTCGACACTAGCATCTCGGACATATGATAGATAAGCTAAACACCCACGGAAAATCAACTTCCTAGCTCGAAGACAAGAGATGATCCCAGGTGGTGCATGGCTAACAGAACCCTGCCACACAACCGGGGATACACCGGGCACGGCTATGGTAACAGTCTTGACATAACAATCCAAAACTGCACGCTGAGGGGATAACCAGTCCATGCCCAGTATCACATCAAAATCTAATATATTGAGTATCATCAAATCATCCCAAGTCTCCAAATCACCAATAGATATCACACAGGATCTCACAATCTGATCCACTACTAAAAAATCTCCTATTGGGATCGAAACAGAAACAACAATGGATAATGGCTCACTAGCCAACCCCAAACAAGGCAGAAAGTAGGCAGACACATATGAACAAGTGGATCCAGGATCAAATAAAGCCATAGCAGACTGATGGCATATAGAAATTATACTTGTGATCACAACATCTGAGGCCTCTGTCTTCGGTCTCCTCAGGACCGCATAGAACTGACGATGACCTCCACCTGCCCGATCACCATCCCTACCACCTGATTTGCCACACGGAGCACCACCTCTACCCTAATGACCACCCACTCTAGCCAGAGGCTGAATAGCTCGTAAAGGCTCGGCTCTGTACCCTGCTGGGGGAAATCTATAGCAAAATGACCAATCACACCACAAGTAAAACAAGACCATGGTAGCCTACTCGGTCGAGATGAACCAGCAGATCCCATATGGCTACCACGGCCTGATGCCCCAGAAGTTGTACCTCTCAAAGACTGGCCGTTATATCTCTGATGGCTGCTCTAACCCTGCTCAAACTGGGTACTACCGAAAGTCTAAAGGGAAGCCTGAATCGGTCGGCTGGAATGACCCTAGTGCTGTTGTGGCTGATAATTCCGGTCCCACTTGCCTGAACCTCTACCACCATATCTGGAACTACTGTAGACACCCTAATGTTGAGGCCTCTTATCTCTGGACCCCTGATCATGTCGCTGTAAGTCCTCCACAGTACGAGCATAGTCTGCGATAGCCTGAAATGACCGACCACCGATAACCAATATCTCAGTTTGCTGCCTAATCTCTGGCCTCAAACCCCATATAAATCTGCGAATCCTATCTGCCTCGGTAGGAATGATCATAGCTCCAAATGGTGCTAGCTGGTGAAAATGGGTCTCATA
Organism: Jaltomata sinuosa; assembly: GCA_003996215.1. Taxonomy (NCBI): domain Eukaryota; kingdom Viridiplantae; phylum Streptophyta; class Magnoliopsida; order Solanales; family Solanaceae; genus Jaltomata; species Jaltomata sinuosa. Next base: position 192,496 of record QJPP01001503.1, on the reverse strand, counting down.
CTCCGAGACAGTCGTAGAATCCTGCATAAGTCAAGTAAACTGCTCTATGTGACGCTCACGATCACTCTGCGGCAGGAACTTGTCCATAAAGGCCTCATAAAACTCGGACCAAGTCAAAAGAGGTGACGATGGTGGTCTGCAAGCAACCTGGGCCCTCCACCATAACTTTGCTGGACCCTCCAGCTGATAGGTAGTATAACCAACCCCGTGAGTCTCCAACAAACCCAAATGATGCAACATCTCCTCACAGGTAGTAATAAAGTCATGTGGGTCCTGTCCAGAAGTACCAACAAACCTCAGAGGTGCTAATCTCAAAAACCTACCCAATGCCTTCTGCTCTGACTCTGTCATAGCTGGGCGAGAAGCAAGAGGTTGTGCAACTGATGGAACCGGAATGACCTCCGTGCGGGGAGCCACAGTAGCAGGCTGCGCTTTTAAACTCTGTACCCCCAGGGCTACCCCCTGAGTGGATGTTTGTGCTACCTCAGAAGTCCGCTCTCCAATCATACCCAAAAGCTGTAATAGTAAATCCCGAATAACTGAAGACTGAGCTGGGGCTAAGGCTGGCACAGAAGTGGGTGATGGAGCTGGTACTGAAGCTGGTGGTACCTGGGCTACCCCCTGATCCATATGTTTCTCAGGCTCTATCTCAACTATAGCAGCTCTAGCAGGTGCCGCTGCTCGAGGGCGTCCTCGATCCCTAGCTGGAGTCGGAGGCTCATCTTCGCCTGACGCTGACACTCTCATACGAACCATCTGCGAAAGAATGAAGTAGAACAATGAGATTTCAAGAAACTTCAAGGGCACTACGTGTTGACACCCAATTTTGGCCTCCCACCTGTCAATTAATTAGTCAAGCTTTCAAAATTTCAAACAGAGTGGAATATTCGTTCGCAAGAGTTAAAATATTTTCAAAATTATTTTGAAGGTTATTTAGCCATTTCATTTGACAAAATACCTTAATATATATTATGTATATATTATATACATAATATTTTAATACTAATTTTATTTATGTAAAATTTAATCATATATTATTAATTTAGAATATTTATTAGTCTACAATTCGAATCGCATCAAATATAAGTTTTAGTTGAGTACGTATTTTATTATATCAATGTGAAGTCGTTTATATGTTTATTATAATAAATTTTTATGAAATCTATTTTTACGCATAAATATTTTACTCTGTCAAGGTCAGGAAGCTTAGATTGATTAATTGATAAGTAATTCATTTTAATCGCATATCGAATTGGTTATATTTTGTGACATATTTTGTCTATAATTAAAATATTTTGGCCATTTTTTTAATTCAATTGGCTATATTTTCAACTATATTTTCGGATCCCAAGTCAGCCACCATTTAGGCTCATTTTGAAATCAAAAATCGTCAAATGCAGCCCATTTTCCTTATATTTTGCAGCTCAATAACACAATTAAACTACATCCCAATCCATTTCTTACAAACCCCGCCCAATTCCTCTATTTTCCCTTCTCCCTCACTCAAACAAATAACACATTTACCAAAACCCTAGTCAACTAGAATCTCCATCGCCGCCCCTCCCATTTCCCTTTTTACCCCTCACGTTCAGCCACTTTTGGCTAAGAACCAGCCTACTTTTTATTTTTCCCAGTCTGTGCTCTCCCTGAAACATCAAAGTCATTTATGGTGTTCATCTGTTAGCTTGACAATCAACGAGCTCCAAATGGTAACTCTCTATTTCATCTCGTTTTTCATTGGCTAATCATCCTTTCTTTGAAATCTTCATCGTTTTCCTCTAATTTTTGAATTTCAAATAGTCTTTGACCGGATTTGAAATCCGGATCTCAAACCCAATATTCAAAGAAGTTGTGAACCCTAATTTGGGTCTATAAATAGAGCCTTATCCCTGATGTTTGGGACAACTTCTGAGATCCGAGAACATAGGTTTTAGCTTTGCATTCCATATTTTAGCATCTGAGAAATCACAGTGTTCATATCTAAGAATCATAAATTTCATTAAGTTCTCTCTAAAGCTTGCATTCAAAGCTTAAAAATATTCATATTACTCTCTGTTTTCTTGAGCTTTTGCTAAGGTAGAATAAAAACACGATCCTCAATCTCTCACGTCTCAGTTCACTGCACTCAGTGAGGTAATACTCTTTCACTTATGCATTTTTTTCTTCAATCTTTGTAGCTCGTTAAATGACTTTTTGTTTCAGATGTTTGGCAGTATATTTGTGTGAACTAATTTAGGTTTATATTTTCTTTTAATGTCAGTTTATTACTAGTCTCTTGGTTGGGATTGTTATTGAGTATATTTTTGTGGTTGAATGACGTCTTGGTCAGTTGAGAAGTAAAAGGCATAGGAAAACTCATATAGGCATCAGGGGAAAGAAAAATGAACACCTTGTTGTGTTCGTTGTACTCGCCTCTTCCTTTGTCCTAAGCACTTCATGTTTTTTTATTCCCGTTTTCCTTTAAATATTTTAATTCTGTTAAATAGAGTTCGTTTGCTCAAATTTCAGTTTTCATACTTGTGTTTATTTGATCTTTGTTCATTAAAATGCTCCTTTGTTTCCCGATTTGGTTCGATAAAGTATGTGATAGGGGGTGCTCATGTGAGCTTTTACGGGATGAAATGTGAATACATCATGGTCTCAGCATCATCTACCCTCTCCCTATCTCTATATACTTGTGCAGATTTTTCCCTTCCCTCCATTCCTTTTAAATGCTTGTTCTATTTCCTCATCTCCCTTTCATTGTGATTTGGCTGTTTGAAGAAGTAATGGACAAAGGGATGCTGATGTAAGCATTAAGAGATAAATGACCGATATTTCATAAATATTGTCATCCTAAACTCCGTCTCTTCACCTAGAAGAACTTCATGTTTCCATGTATCTGAAGTTATTTTTTTGTGCTGCCCAGATCTATGTGTTAAAAGTGTTTTATTCGGCCCATGAAGTTGTTTTCGAGTTTGAATTTCGAATAAGGTTGAGTTTAAGCTCAACCTCATACTCATAGATCTCGAAAAAAAATGCCTTGGTCTGCTCTAATTTCTCACGTGCGTCGCTTGAAGTGAAATCTTATGATTGTGAGCTTAGCTAAAGTGTGTTGTTAATCAGAGAAGTAGCGAGAACAGAAGAATTTTCTAATGAAGTTCTTTATCTTATCCCTTCTTCACTTAGTTTTGTTTTCTTTTCTTTTTCTCTGCATTTTCTTCTTAAGAGCAAGCTTAGCTTAATCTTGTGAATTGAGAAGTGTAAGTTGAATCAATCACCTAATTAAAAATAATCTCAAAGTTTGATCTTTAAAGAGTAATCTGCTTTCTTTTTGTTATAAATGATTGTTTTGTTTTCTTAAACAGTTTATAGAAATTGCTTGTCATAGATACTAATTCATTGTCTCCTTTTTATCGCATGAAATGCCTTCCAAGCGAGGTCATGCAAACTTAAACTCCATTGCATTTTGGGTTGAGTCAAAGGCTCAACATCATCTTATCTAGAGTCAACCATTCGACCCATTTCTCGCGATCAACCGAAAAGAAAGAGAAATGGGTGCATATATTTTCCCGATAAATTTGAAGACCCACTTCTCGTCAGACGATCAGAAAAGAAAGTGGGAAAATCACGAATATTAGATTTTGGGCTAAATCCTAAAGTCAATTTCTTAGCATTAGCTTTTGTTTATATACATACTCTTGTATAACTAACATTTTATTTTGATCAAATTTTATTTAATTTAGATGAATGCCCGAAAGATCTTGTTTTAACAAATTAATTTCTTTGTTGTTCTATTATCTCTGTGTCAAATCACGACAAATGAGTTTTAAAAAGTTTTTTTTTTGTTAATTTTACCATCCAAGTAACGTTTTGGGTCCAAAAAACCAAAATAATTATTTTAAGTGATTGAATAATTTGAAACTTTATCATAGTTCTTGCGACACCCCTTTTTTTTACAAAATATTTTCACTCAACTTTTCACTTCTAAAATCCGCAAGTGATTGGTTTTTAGCTCTTGTCCTATAATAATTAAACTTGTATAAAACCAACTTTTTTTATAAAAATATGAGGTTGTAAGAAGTGGGAAAATATGTCAAAAGATTTTTATAAGTTATTTCCTTTTAGCCACAATTATTTTAAATCCGTCGGTAACCGCATTTGCGGATCTTTTTGAAGTGCTTAATACCTTCTTCGAAAAATTACTTGAACTCTTACCCCGAACTCTGGTTATAAAATAAAGGTTTTTTTATATATAAATACCTTTTCTTTAAAAAATAGTTTTCTTAATTTCCTAAAATTAAGTGGAAACTCTTTCTTTATTTATTTTTTAAAATATTGTCAAGTTATGACGTTTTGATTAAGTTCAAAATACGTCGTAACAGAATGGCGACTCTGCTGGCGATTCATCTAGGTTCTAACCAAAAGGATTTATTTAATTTTTGTGGCTAATCCTCACTTGTTTTATTTGTGCTAATTTTAAATTATTTGTTGTTGCTTTATAAATTGTCATTCCGTTCATATTTCCTCCACTTCTGGAAATTTAACACTTTCACACACATTGTACACGCGAGTTGTGTCCTTTCACTTCTCCAAAATTCTTTCAACACCTTATATTTAGAGAGTCGGTGTATGCATGGGGTGAGCGGATAGTTTTACTACCATGTGATCATGTGCCTTCTCAGGTAGGAAAATTTCAAGTCCGTGTCTACCCAAATCTTAGTCAACATAGGATAGAGCTAAACCAATACCTTTATTAGATACATGCATCATTTTAACCTAGGAGTCTTAATGCCTAAGACGTATTAAGTCCATTAGAAGACCACCTTGCATCTAAATTGGCTCACAACCAAAAAAGATGATCATCTGATTATGTGTTTAATGTGAAGGATGTACGTATAAGCTATGCGAATTATTTGCTCTTAAGGGTGGGGTAGTGCTAAATTATTTTCCTTCGCAGATATGAGAATACCCTGTTTGAGAGAGATTATCCGCACACTGAAGATATGGTGGTTTGGTCCTAAGCCGATGATAGGATTAAGGGAGCATTGCAGACGACAAAGAGAAACCATGGAGTTGACAAAAATGTGGAAGAAATACGGGATGAAATTAGAAAATAAGGCTACAATGTTGGAAGAAGGACTCATGAACTTAGAACTACAAACAATGGATCAAGTAGATGAATGCTATGAGATGGGTTTGAAGAAATGTGAAGATTTTTCCTTTTCTTGTTTGATTGAAAATCAGAAGACAGTGCGAGATCTTCTTGACTCAATAGCAAAAATAGTGTAGGGATAGATAGAATATTTTTCTTTCCCTATTTTGTATCCCTTTAAAATATCATGAAATGAATTTGATTTGTATGGGATTAAGAAAGAGCAAATAAAACGTCTTAACGTACATGCATCCTTCAATTCGTTAGGCCTACCTTTGGCATAAAAAGGTCACCCATTTAGGATGCAATACAAATTGTATTATATGTTGGTTGATATAATTGTCTTGTGTGAAAATATGTTATTTTGTTTAAAGTAGAATTAATCCACTCACGTTCAAGATTTTCTTTTATTTCTAAGCAAATATATAATCCCTCAATAATAAAGTCCGTCCAAATTATTCCCCGAGTCTTGTCCAAGTCTCTCAGAAAACTTTTAAATCACTTTTTAGAACCTTTCTAAATTTTACTCTCCCGCCTAAGAAAGGTCAACACTTGCTGAGATATCTGAAAGAAGCATCATCGCACCAATTACAATCATCTAATCAATCTTTAAGAGATCTTATTTCAACCTATCTTTGAGAAATTTTATTTTTCCATTTTTGACAAAATTGAAAAATTTCACACCGTCAATATCAATACAGAAGAAGCAAAAGAACAGAGAATTCAACACCAAGTCAACCTTCTTATCAAATTACTTATCCCAAAAGTTTAATGGACAAATTTTTGTCCATTCAAGTCCCTCAGCAAATATCTACCCGTGGATTAATTCAATTTTAAATGAAGCAACACTTGTTTGTTTACCTCCTATCGAATATCTTGTAGTATTTGTCTTGAACGCAATCTAACATATTTGTCTTTTGAGTTGTACTTCTTTGCAGATAAAAAACTAATCTGTGTTGAAAACAAACCGGGCGATCATCCATATTTTACAAGATCTAAAGCAGTCGTACCATCCTTCCTTGACCGCTCTTCAAAAAAAGACAAAAATAAAATGACTGGTACTCCTGATGAAATTGGAATAGTGGATGTGGCCATCCGAAATTCTGAAATTAACGATCAAGGTGAGTTGATAGCTCAATTGATGCAACGAATTGCGGACATGCAGGAAGAACTACAACAGACCAAGGATTTAGCCAAACTTGTTATTGCGGCAAATGCACCTCCTCTCGACACTAGAAGACCTCCACCTCCTTTCCCATCACTAAGCTCTTCATTACCCAACTACTTCCCAACCTATACCACCGGACCTATTACTTCCACTCCCAACCAACCTACCATTGACTTAACTGTGTCCAACCCACCCTATTCCAGCACCTCCTTCCAAACACCACCACCACCAAATCAGAGCCAGATACCCAACACCAGTCACTCTCAAAATTTCACACCAGCCTTCCAAACCCCACTACCAGCTTCCCACAACCCGCATGTCAACCCTTCTGTAACATTTCAAACTCCACCAGCCTATACAATCCCTGAACCACATCCTAGCCTTTCCTATCATCCAGAGTTGGATCACTACGAAGAAATAGAGAGAGAGTGGAGGTTGAAAGAAGAAAAATGTGAACAAGAAATGATTGCCATGAAAGACGCTATCTCCCAAGAATTAAAGTGTGTCCAATCTTCCTAAAAAGTAGTCGGACTTGAATATGAAGATCTTTGCAAACACCCTGACTTGGAGATACCCGAGGGTTATAAAGTTCCAAAATTTGACACGTTTGACGGTGTTGGAAATCCCATGGCCCATCTCCGAGCCTATTGTGACAAGCTTCTGGGTGTCGGGAAAAATAACATGTTAATTATGAGTTGTTCAATCAGAGACTTAGCTGAGAGGAATTGGAATGGTTCACATCTCAGGAATTGCGTCAATGGTCAACGTGAGGGGCTTTAGCCAAAGATTTTTTGGACAAATTCCAGTTTAATGTTGAAGTTATCCCTGACAGGTACTATCTGGAAAAAGTCAAGCAGAAGACTACAGAGAATTACCGTGAGTATGCCTACCATTGGAGGAAAGAAGCTGCCAAACTATGACCTGCAATGACAGAAAGTGAGATAACCATTGTCTTTATTCGGGCTCAGGAACCTGAATATTACGAAAGGATGTTGTCCATGATGGGGCAAAAGTTCTCAGAATTGATTAAAATGAGAGAAGCAATAGAAGATGGTCTTAAAACTGGAAAGGTCACAAGTCTTACTGCTCTACAAGCCACAAGCAAGAGTACACAATCTAATACCGAAGGATTCGCCAGGAAAAAGAAAGAAGACGTATTTGTTGTCTCTTTTAGCCCTAACCCGAGACCATAATTTACTACACCACCAGCTCCACAAAATCCATACCCGATTTACTATGTTCAACCTAACCACCAAGCACCTCAAATACACTACCAAGCATCCCCACCAATCTTCCATAATAATCCACACACATACCAAAATACCCAATCAAATTACCAAGCCATTGCACCAGTTTACCAAAATACCCCACAAAATAATCCAAATGCATGTAACCTACCTCGCCCTAACCTAGAAAGAAAACCCCCTCGAGTTTTCACTCCTCTGGCAAACACTCGCACCCAACTATTTGAGCGTTTAAAGGTGGCGGGAATGATTCAACCAATAGACGCAAAGGTTATCAACACCACTTCAAGGTTCTTTCGAGCAGACCAATGTTGTGCCTATCATTCAGGAGGGGCTGGACATGACACTGTGGAATGCATCAATCTGAGGCATAAAATTCAAGATTTGATCGATCAAAGGGTTATTACTGTCCAAGCACCTTCCCCTAATGTGAATCATAATCCATTGCCTAATCAAGGAGGCGTGACCATAAACATGATCGAAAGTGAAGAGGATTGGTCCACAAAAAATCCCGCAGTTAAAGTAGATGCCAATTCACTTGCATCAGTCGTGGCTTCACTAACTATTATAGCTCACCCAGAGTTTGTGGTGATAGCTTACCCTCATCAAGCTTTTGCTTTAACAACTGAAAATAGCCTTGTCAAGCCCAAAAAGGAGTTTGTTGTGCAGGCAACTGCGACACAAGGGATGACACATTCTGGAAGATATTACATTACAGAAGAGCTAGCCCAAGGGACGCAAAGAAGAGAGAATCAGAGAAGGCCAATCACAAAAGGTAAGGCTGAGGAGTTTTGACAGAAAATGCAGCCAAAAGAATATTCTATTGTCAAGCATTTGGAAAATACCCCGGCTCAAATCTCAGTTTGGGCCCTATTGATGAGTTCTCAATATCACCGAGAAATACTTTTGAAAGTGCTTAATAACGCATATGTGCCAATAGGAACAAGCAGTGAGAATCTAGCTGCTATGATGAGTCGTGTCATTGGGAGTCACCAAATCTCCTTTCGAAGAGAAGAATTGCCTTTTGAAGGAGTGATGCACAATAAAGCTTTGCATATCACCATCAAATGTAAGGGAAAATTTGTGGCTCAAGTGTTAATTGATGATGGCTCAGGACTCAACATTTGCCCATTATCAACTCTCACACAACTGGACTATGATGTAGGGAAAATTCGCCAGAGTCGCATGAATGTGAGGGCATTCTACGGGGCGCAAAGGGGAACCCTTGGTGAGGTAGACTTGTGTATTCAAATGGGCCCTGCAGAGTTTGTCACTGAGTTCTAAGTAATGGATATATCCACAAGCTACAATTTGTTACTAGGAAGACCATAGATTCATATGGCTGAGGCAGTGACATCAACGCTGCATCAGCTATTGAAGTTTATTTGGGAAGACCACGAAATTGTCATCCATGGTCAAGGGAGTGACCTCAGTTATCCTAACTTCTCTGTTCCAGTTATTGAAAAATTTCCTAAAGACACAGACTTTCAAATGGTTGAGATAGTTAATGCTGCCTCCGAGGATATCACACCAGAAGTTCCAATGTCGTCTGTGTACAAGATGTTTTCCACGACTATGTTAAGAAATGGGTATGAACTAGGTCGTGGACTAGGAAAGAGCTTGGAAGGCATATCTGAGCCTCTTCCTATCCCACCCCAAAGCCTCCTCTTTGGCCTGGGTTACATACCGACAAAAGCTGAGCTATCTAAAGACAAGTCAAAGAAGAAGCCTATTTGTGATCTGCCTAGGCCTATTCCAGGTCTGTACCAGTCATTTCCTATCAAAGATTGGGAATCTGAGATGAATGGTCTAGTGGAAGGGATGGGGAGACTGTTCGATGAAGAAGACTGTGCAGTGATCCTGGAGGAGCACACCGCAACAACAACCATTTGGGATGCAGATCCAGAAGAGCCATTGTTGAATTGGGCATCTACCCCACTTATGGTCCACCGAATGTCTCGGTAGACAAAGACAAATTTAGAATTTTTAGAAAATTCGGTGCGGTTTGGACGAGGCCCAAAACCCACCATTTAAGTCACTTTATTTTCAATTGTAATGTTCAAAAAGGGAATGGCTCGTGTTGATCCGAGTCATGACCAAAGTTTGTATGCTTTTTGAAAATTCAATGAAAGGCCTCGTTTATTTCAACATAGATTGTCTTAAACTCCTTTAATATTTTGAACTCAAACTCTTTCTACCTAAAATTGATGATTTATTCTTATTTTTCAGTAAAAATGAACCTAAACCTGCCACTGTCATGACATGTCACAAGCACGATGAACAAAGTGAGACTGACGAAGATGGGTAGGAAGAATATGATGAGGATTCTATGATGCCTGAGCACCTCACAAAGGACTTGAGACAACTCGAAGATGACAAAAAGCCAAATCTGGATGAAACTAAAATAGTAAACTTGGGTGATGACGAATTGGTCAGAGAGACTCGAGTTAGTGTTCATTTAACAGCGACCCAAAGGGAAGAATTGGTCAAATTGCTCAAACAGTATATTGATGTGTTTTCTTGGGCTTACGATGACATGCCAAGATTAAGCACAGACATTGTCTCCCACAAGCTACCCATCAATCCAGAGTCCAACCCAATGAAACAAAAAACTCAAAAGTTCAAGCCGGATTTGAGTCTGAGGATTAAGGAAGAAGTCACAAAGCAGATTGAATCAAAAGTTGTTGAGGTGACCAAATATCCTACCTGGATTGCTAACATCATCCCGGTGCCAAAGAAAGATGGAAAGATCAGAATATGTGTGGATTATCGGGATCTCAATAAAGCTAGTCCCAAAGATAATTTCCCCTTGCCAAATATCTACATACTCATTGATAATTGCGCAAAGCATGAGTTACAATCTTTCATGGATTGCTTTGCGGGGTATCATCTGTTCTTGATGGATGAGGAAGATGCAGAAAAAATAGATTTCATCACACCTTGGGGAGTTTACCATTATCGGGTGATGCCATTTGGCCTCAAGAATGCTGGTTCCACTTATATGAGAGCAATGACCACTATTTTCCATGATATGATTCACAAAGAGATCGAAGTACATGTATATGATGTCATCATAAAATCTCGTGAAAGTTCAGATCACCTGGCACACTTGAAGAAGTTCTTTGACAGGTTGCAAAAATATAATTTGAAGTTAAACCCAGCTAAATATGCATTTGAGTGCCAGCGGGAAAATTACTAGGTTTCATAGTCAGCAGAAGAGGCATTGAGCTTGATCCATCCAAGATCAAATCCATTCAAGATCTACCTCCTCCTACGACTAAGAAAGAGGTGATGAGTTTCCTGGGGAGGTTGAACTATATCAGTTGATTCATAGCCCAATCAACGGTGATTTGTGAGCCTATATTTAAATTGTTGCGGAAAGATGCACCAACCAAATGAACCAAAGAATGTCAGAAGGCTTTTGACACAATCAAGAGTTACCTCTCTAATCCACCAATATTGGTACCACCGCGTGCAGGGAGTCCTTTGATGTTATACTTGTCCATCTCAAATAACGCATTTGGTTGCGTATTGGGACAAGATGATGAAACTGGAAGGAAAGAAAGATCTATATATTACTTGAGCAAGAAGTTCACATCCTATGAGGCTCGTTATACCCTCTTGGAAAGAATTTGTTTCGCTCTGACTTGGATCGCTCAAAAGTTGAGGCATTACCTATCAGCTTACACCACACATCTTATTTCTAGAATGGATCTGCTAAAATACATCTTTCAAAAGCCGATGCCTATTGGGAAGCTAGCAAAGTGGTAAATGTTGTTGAGCGAGTTTGACATATTGTACATGACTCCAAAAGCAGTCAAGGGGCAAGCCTTGGCCGATCATTAGCTGAAAATCTAGCCGATGAAGAATATGAGCCTCTTAGAACGTATTTCCCTGATAAAGAGGTATTGTTCATAGGAGAAGATATAGCAAAATCATATCCTGGATGGAGAATGTTTTTTGATGGAGCAGTGAATTTAAAAGGGTTCGAGATTGGCGTGGTGTTAGTATCAGAATCCGAACAGCATTATCCAGTGATAGCAAAGCTTCAATTTCCATGCATCAATAACATGGCAGAGTACGAAGTGTGCATCCTTGGTTTAGAATAGCTCTCGACGTGTGCATCCTTGGTTTAGAATAGCTCTCGACATGAATGTTCAGGAACTACTGGTGATCGGAGACTCAGATTTGTTGATTCATCAAGTCCAAGGAGAATGGGCCGTAAAGAATTCCAAAATCATACCTTATGTACAGATAGTACAGAGGTTGTGCAAGAGATTTAAGAAGATCAAGTTTAGACACACTCCTAGAATGCAAAATGAGTTTGTTGATTCCCTTGCCACCATATCATCCATGATACAACACCCGGAGAAAAATTACATCAACCCACTTGAGATAAGTATAAAAGAGCGACACGCTTATTGCTCCGTGTGGAGTCAGAACCGGAAGGAAAGCCATGGTACATCAACGTGAAAAGATATCTAGAAACTAGAGAATATCCAGAAGATGCAACAAAGAGTCAAAAGAAGACACTCCGTAGAATGGCAAACAACTTTTTCTTAAACGGGGAAATCCTTTATAGGAGAACTCCTGATCTAGGATTGTTGAGGTGTCTAGATGCTACAGAATCCATGAGATTGCTCGAAGAAGTGCATGCTGGAGTATGTGGACCACATATGAATGGGCTCACACTAGCAAGGAAAATCCTAAGGGCGTGATATTTCTGGATGACCATGGAAAATGATAGTAGCCGATTTGTCCAAAAATGTCATCAATGTCAAATACTTGGCGATTTGATCAAAGTACCTCCCCATGAGCTCAATATGATGAGTTCTCCTTGACCATTCGCAGCCTGGGGCATGGACGTTATTGGGCCTATTGAGCCAGCTACCTCCAACGAGCACAGGTTCATCTTAGTCGCCATTGATTATTTCACCAAGTGGGTGAAAGTTGCCTCCTTCAAAGCTATGACAAAGAAAGTGGTCACAGATTTTGTCTGCAATAATTTGATATGTTGTTTTGGGGTGCCAGAGACTATCATCACAGACAATGGAGCAAATTTTAATAGTCATTTGATGAAGGAGACATGTGAGCAATTCAAGATTACCCACCGTAATTCAACTGCATATCGTCCTCAGATGAATGGAGTTGTGGAAGCTGCTAACAAGAACATCAAGAGGATACTGAGAAAGATGATTGATAACTACAAGTGTTGGCATGAAAAGTTGCCTTACGCATTATTGGGATACCGCACCACAGTTTGAACTTCAACTGGGGCAACTCCGTATTTATTGGTGTATGGTACTGAAGCAGTGATCCCGGCCGAGGTTGAGATTCCATCACTGAGGATTATTCAAGAAGTTAAGTTGAGCAATGCCGAATGGGTTTGCAATCGATATGAGCAGTTAACATTGATCGATGAGAAAATAATGAGTGTTGTTTGTCACGGTCAGTTGTATCAACAGAGAATGATTCATGCTTTTAACAAGAGAGTAAGAACTCGAATCTTTGAGATAGGTCAGTTGGTGCTGAAATGCATTTTTCCTCATTAAGATGAATAGAAAGGGAAATTTGCACCTAATTGGCAAGGACCTTATGTCATCCGCAAAGTGTTATCGGGAGGAGCCTTGATTCTAGCAGAGATGGATGGCTAAGAGTGGCCAAAACCTATCAATTCAGATGTCATCAAGAGATACTACATTTGAAGGACCAACATTTCTTTTTTTTACTTCCTTATAATCGCATTTTTGTTTGTAAGCACTACTACATTATGTTTTAATTTTAAATATCTACTTGTAATGAACTACGTTTGACCTGAATTCCCAAGAATGAGATACATAGGCGGCCTATGTCAGCTTCGGTCATCCCTTTAGTAAAATTCCAAATTTCCCTTTTGTATCCTGAACTACGTTTGACCTGAATTCCCAAGAATGAGATACGTAGGCGGCCTATGTCGGCTTCGGTCATCCCTTTAGTGAAAACCCCCAAATTTAAATAGTAATCGGAACTACGTTTGACCTGATTCTTGCCTCAATAGGATACGTAGGCGCCTTATGGGCTCGGTTATATCCTCCGTAAGCTTTCCATTTCCCCTAGAATAAAATTAGGCCAGAATTTCGAGAAGATCTCAAAATTCTGCAAAAGGGTGTGTTCCTCTATTGACAATTGGAAGAATATATCGAGATATGTGACTGGGGCAGAATTTTTGAAAGGATTTCAAAAATTCTACAAGACGTCAGATTTATCCATCAATAGTACAAGATTTTCTTTGAAGCATATAACTGGGGCAAAAATTTTAAGGATAGCCTCAAAAATTCCATCAAGTGTCGTCAGAAGTTCAGAAAGTTTTTTCGAGTTCCCCAACTACCACAGAATTCCTGGAGATTCTCGGATATCACAACAGATTGCTTGTCCCGTCAAGATTTTAAACAGAGGACGTTAATTTGTGTTGTGCATGTCGTGACATTAATTGGCAGAGACCTTTCCAAAACTACTTTTTATATACAACTAATATCTTTCAAATATCTTTTATGATAAAATATTTCTTTTAGTCTTTTGTCTACCGTGACTCGAAGGATAGAACAAATTCCCGAGGTCGACAAGATGAGGAGCAAGGTGGTCTGAAGAAGTCAACACAAATTAGTGTCACAAAAACTAACAATTTTTCTGTGGATGCAGGTTCTCATAAGATTATCAAGGAAGCTTTATTTATCAACCGATGCATTTCTCTATTTGGATAAAATATCAAGCAAATATCCAATATTGGAAATAACAGCTTCTCTTGGTCTAAGAAGCATCAGACAATGACATTTTGTCATCCAAGGTAGGGATGGTATCAACCGCCAAGGTAGACGAGCTATCTAGTGTTCGTCCTAGCATGGATGAATTATCACAATCATTCAAGACAATCTGGTGGAGGATGTCAGCTATTGTCGTGAGAGTCTTAATGTCCAATTTAACATTAAATATCAATGGAGGATAATGTTAAAGTCAAGATTATACTGGTAAAGAATGACGTTCATTTCCAAAGATAACGATATTCACTTTTCTAAGTTGCCAAGAGGGCCATCATATTCTCAAATGCTAAGAGGGCATCATATATCGAACTGCCAAGAGGGCCATTGCATGATCATTACCAAGAGTCCATCGCATAATCATTGCCAAGAGGGCCATAACATTCTTAAAATATCGAGAGGGCCATAACATTCTTAAAATATCAAGAGGGCCATTGCATAATCACGCCGAGAAAGCCATTGCATAATTATTGCCAAGAGGGCCATTGTATAATCATTGTCGAGAAGACCATTATATTCTCAGACGCCGAGAAGGCCGCAATATATTCAAAACTACCAAGAAGGCCATTGTTGTTAACATATGTCCTATCATGGACAATAATTAAATTGCAAAGAGGGCCATTTATTTAGCATCCATCCTATTATGGACAATATTCAATTATCGAGAGGGCCATTTACTTAGCATCTATCCTATCGTGGACAGTATTCAGTTGCCGAGAGGGCCATTTTATCAAATATTTATCCTGTCATGGATAAAATTCAATCACCAAGAAGGCTATTGTATTCATTTTGAGTCAATCCGGTGGAGGATGACATTTGCCACCGTGAAGGTCATTCACTTTTTAAGTGCATCGGGTGGAGGATGACATCACATTCACTTTTTAAGTGCATCGGGTAGAGGATGACATCAAGTTTCTTTGGAATCTATTTATTTTTCACTCTCAAACCATCCAAGAAGATGAAGAGTACAATGTATTCAAAAAGCACCAAAGGGTGTTATTTAGCAAAATTATCAAGTGTTATTTCACAGGAAGATCCAGGTGCATGTGAAGCAACGTGGTACTTTTTCTTAGCAGTGAACTAAGGCACATTCCAAAGAACGGTTATCAAACTCTTTGGGCAAGAGTTGAGGATCAATTTTACCACAATCAAACCACATCCCTGTAAGAAGGCATGTGGGTTATTTTTGATATTAAATTATTTCCAAGTTTCACGTCTAGTGTAACCGACGAGCCAACACTGGAGCAACATCATTTCTTTCTTCAAATCCAGGTGATGATATACCTAACATATTGGAAATTATATCCGTGTAAATTCTTACTTATGGGTGTGAAGTGCACCATATTTATATCTAAGAGGTTACAAGCCTCTTTTCCATGCTCAACCTTTCGCCATCTATTCTTAAACTACAAAGGTTATCTTAGCATAAGAGATTATCTTTTAAACCGTTAGAGTCGAACTACAAGCAACCTAATTTCTCAATTTTAGGAATATGTAGGCGAGCTCAACATTGAAATCTCGGCTGTATTCCAAGAAATCTCTCCCATTCCCAAGTTGTCCGGTCTCTCCATAATCTGACACTAGGATAGCTTTTGAAATCTTTAAAATCGTGCTTTTAAATCAAGCGTTTTGAACTACAAATGGCCTGAATTCTCGTATAACCTGAGATATGTAGGAAACCCGTTACTGGGGCCCGACAATATTTCCTTATAAGACGTGCCTTTTTTCAATAGAGATGAGTTGGTGGTCGGACAAAATCGGGTTCATCAATTTTCTTTGCTTCGCTCTCCCTGGCCAAAGAAAGGGGCAAGTTGATGACACCCGATTTTGGCCTCCCACCTGTCGATTAATTAGTCAAGCTTTCAAAATTTCAAACAGAGTGGAATGTTCATTCGCAAGAGTTAAAATATTTTCCAAATTATTTTGAAGGTTATTTTACCATTTCATTTGACAAAATACCTTAATATATATTATGTATATTATATATATATATATATATAATATTTTAATACTAATTTTATTTATGTAAAATTTAATCATATATTATTAATTTAGAATATTTATTAGTCTACAATTCGAACCGCATCGAAAATAAGTTTTAGTTGAGTACGTATTTTATTATATCAATTTGAAGTCGTTTATGTCTTTATTATTATAAATTTTTATGAAATCTATTTTTATACATAAATATTTTACTCTGTCAAGGTCAGAAAGCTTAGATTGATTAATTGATAATTAATTCATCTTAATCGTATATCGAATTGGTTATATTTTGTGACATATTTTGTCTATAATTAAAGTATTTTGGCCATTTTTTTAATCCAATTGGCTATATTTCCACTATATTTTCAGCTCCCAAGTCATCCACCATTTAGGCTCATTTTGAAATCACAAATCGTCAAATACAGCCCATTTTCCTTATATTGCAGCTCAATAAGATTACTAAGCTACAGCCCAATTCATTTCTTCCAAACCCGGCCCAATTCCTCTATTTTCCCTTCTCCCTCACTCAAACAAATAACACATTTACCAAAATCCTAGTCAACTAAAACCTCCATCGCCGCCCCTCCCATTTCCCTTTTTCCCCCTCGCGTTCAGCCACTTTTGGCTAAGAACCAGCCTATTTTTTGTTTTTCCCATTCTGTGCTCTCCCCGAAATATCGAAGTCATTTATGGTATTCATCTGTTAGCTTGAGAATCGACGAGCTCCAAACGGTAACTCTCTATTTCATCTCATTTTTCATTGGCTAATTATCCTTTCTTTGAAATCTTCGTCGGTTTCCTCTAATTTTTGAATTTCAAAAAGTCTTTGACCGAATTTGAAATCCGGATCTCAAACCCAATATTCAAAGAGGTTGTGAACCCTAATTTGGGTCTATAAATAGAGCCTTATCCCTGATGTTTGGGACAACTTCTAAGATCCGAGAACATAGGTTTTAGCTTTGCATTCCATATTTTAGCATCAAAGAAATCACAGTGTTCATATCTAAAAATCATAAATTTCATTCATTTCTCTCTAAAGCTTGCATTCAAAGCTTAAAAATACTCATATTACTCTCGTTTTCTTGAGCTTTTGCTAAGGTAGAATCAAAATATGACCCTTAATCTCTCACGTCTCAGTTCACTGCACTCAGTGAGGTAATACTCTTTCACTTATGCATTTCTTTCTTCAATCTTTGTAGCTCGTTAAATGACTTTGTGTTTCAGATGTTTGGCAGTGTATTTGTGTGAACTAATTTAGGTTTATATTTTCTTTTAATGTCAGTTTATTACTAGTCTCTTGGTTGGGATTGTTATTGAGTATATTTTTGTGGTTGAATGACGTCTTGGTCAGTTGAGAAGTAAAAGGCAGAGGGATACCCATATGGGCATCAGGGAAAAGAAAAATGAACACCTTGTTGTGTTCGTTGTACTCGCCTCTTCCTTTGTCCTAAGCACTTCATGTTTTTTCATTTCCATTTTCCTTTAAATGTTTTAATTCTGTTAAATGGAGTTCGTTTGCTCAAATTTCATACTTGTGTTTATTTGAGCTTTGTTCATTAAAATGCTCCTTTGTTTCCCGATTTGGTTCGATAAAGTATGTGATAGGGGGTGCTCATGTGAGCTTTTACGGGATGAAATGCGAATACATCATGGTGTCAGCATCATCTACCCTCTCCCTATCTCTATATACTTGTGCAGATTTTTCCCTTCCCTTCATTCCCTTTAAATGCTTTAGTTCTATTTCCTCATCTCCCTTTTCATTGTGATTTGGTTGTTTGAAGAAGTAAGGGACAAAGGAATGCTGATATAAGCCTTAAGAGATAAATGACCGATAATTCATAAATATTGTCATCCTAAACTCCGTCTCTTCACCTAGAAGAACTTCATGTTTCCATGTCTCTGAAGTTATTTTTTTGTGCTGCCCGGATCTATGTGTTAAAAGTGTTATACTCGGCCCATGAGGTTGTTTTCGAGTTTGAATTTCGAATAAGGTTGAGTTTAAGCTCAGCCTCATACTCATAGATCTCGAAACAAAATGCCTTGGTCTGCTCTAATTTCTCACGTGCGTCACTTGAAGTGAAATCTTACGATTGTGAGCTTAGCTAAAGTGTGTTGTTAATCAGAGAAGTAGCGAGAACAGAAGAATTTTCTAATGAAGTTCTCTATCTTATCCCTTCTTCACTTAGTTTTGTTTTCTTTTCTTTTACTCTACATTTTCTTCTTAAGAGCAAGCTTAGCTTAATCTTATGAATTGAGAAGTGTAAGTTGAATCAATCACCTAATTAAAAATAATCTCAAAGTTTGATTTTTAAAGAGTAATCTGCTTTCTTTTTGTTATAAATGATTGTTTTGTTTTCTTAAACAGTTTATAGAAATTGCTTGTCATAGATACTAATTCATTGTCTCCTTTTTATCGCATGAAATGCCTTCCAAATGAGGTCGTGCAAACTTAAACTCCATTGCATTTTGGGTTGAGCCAAAGGCTCAACATCATCTTATCTAGAGTCAACCATTCGACCCATTTCTCGCGATCAACCGAAAAGAAAGAGAAATGGGTCCATATATATTCCCGACAAATTTGAAGACTCACTTCTCGTCAGACGATCAGAAAAGGAAGTGGAAAAATCATAAATATTAGATTTTGGGCTAAATCCTAAAATCAATTTCTTAGCATTAGCTTTTGTTTATATACATACTCTTGTATAACTAACATTTTGTTTTGATCAAATTTTATTTAATTTAGATGAATCCCTGAAAGAGCTTGTTTTAACAAATTGATTTATTTGTTGTTCTATTATCTCTGTGTCAAATCACGACAAATGAGTTTTAAAAAGTTTTTTTTTGTTAATTTTACCATCCAAGTAATGTTTTGGGTCCCAAAAACAAAAATAATTATTTTAAGTGATTGAATAATTTGAAACTTTATCATAGTTCTTGCAACACCCCTTTTTTTTTACAAAATATATTCACTCAACTTTTCACTTCTAAAATCCGCAAGTGATTGGTTTTTAGCTCTTGTCCTATAACAATTAAACTTGTATAAAACCAACCTTTTCTTTAAAAATATGAGGTTGTAAGAAGTGGGAAAATATGTCAAAAGATTTTTATAAGTTATTTTCTTTTAGCCACAATTATTTTAAATCCATCGGTAACCGTATTTGCAGATCTTTTTGAAGTGCGTAATACCTTCTTCGAAAAATCACTTGAACCCTTACCCTGAACTCTGGTTATAAAATAAAGGTTTTTTTATATAAATACCTTTTCTTTAAAAGATAGTTTTCTTAATTTCCTAAAAATTAAGTGGCGACTCTTTCTTTCTTTATTTTTTAAAATATTGTCAAGTTATGACGTTTTGATTAAGTTCAAAATACGTCATAACACTACGCATGATGCAGAAGCAATGAAAGAGTCATATTTCCTAAGATGTCACTGTAGCCTCCCGAAGATTGAGTACGGATGTCTCCTCCCCGATCCGCAGGACTCTACTAGATATTGGCTCCTATATCGATGACACCGGTGAACCTAGAGCTCTGATACCAAGCTGTCACGATCCAATCTCTCGGTCATGATGGCACCTACAACTCCCCAGTAGGTGAACCAATCCCCGTAGCCCAAAACGGTTAGTAATGGGCTACTATCTAACAAATAAACGAAAGAACAGTTTAATAAGCAAAAGGTAAGGGAACAAGGTGAAGAGAATAGATAACAAGAATATATATATATATATATATATATATATATATATATATATATATGCATATGCGGAAGCTAAATCAAACCCCAAAATCTGGTATCTTAGTATAGAGCCAGAACTACATATAAGGAGCACAAACGATCCAAAACAATATATACAGATGTCTTTGAATGGTAATAGAGTACATAAAGCAAAAGATAAACTAAAGTTAAGCTCCGGTTGCCAAGAGCTCACCCTCAGTTTGAAGTAGTCCCCAAAAGATATCCGAGCATGAATCACAACGATCTAGCGGCAATAGCCCACGCTAGGATCTGCACCAGAAGATGCAGAGTGTAGTCTGAGCACCAATTGCAAAGCAACCGGTACTCAATAGGTATCACAGGCCGACTGGGCACATATAAGATAAAATAGCAGTAACAGACGGAATAGAAGCAAGTAGTCACAGAAATCAACGAAAAGTACACATGAACTAGCCTAGAGGGAAGTCAACAGAACAACATACAAAGCTAGCAAGTAGAATATATATACACAACAGGCACAGGTGGAAGCAAGAAACAACGCACCTGGGATACTTGCAATAACAATATATACATAATAAGTTTAAGAATGGACGGTATACCGATAACCTCAATATAAAAGAAAGATGGGAAGAGTAATGATAGGTATGCTCGGAGACAGGAATCAAAATCAACTAATCATATCAATCTCAAATCCAGAAACTAACAGCCTAACAGTAACCAATTTCATACTTAACCATAACAGGGAACACTTCTGTAAGTAAATAACAAGAGTCTACCTACAGTCCCCCGGCCGCCCATACGACCAAGGAACACAAACAAGTGAAAACAAACCCTCTGGCATCCCATACTACCGGAGCGTAAAATCAAAAAGCAGCAAACAAGGGTGGAGCCTTAAACAATGAATGATATGATGCAGGAAGATCTCAATTGAAATGGTATCTTTGTATGTACCCCCTCCGGCGCCGATCGGGCCCAGCAGGTAGGTTTCATGGAAGGACACTGTCCGTATACCTCAACTTCGCCGTATACCCCTCCTTCTGGCACACGCAGCCCGAAGCCTCAAGTCCAGAGCGGAAAGGTCCATGGAGGTCTCAGACCTCATACTAAAACTTAGTACCAAAACTTGTCCTCCGGAAGCAAGTTCGGGTTCAAGATAGAGACTCAGCCTCGAATATGCATGCCTAAACCCTGTCCAGGACTAAAATAGTGGAAAAATGCCTCAAAAACTCCTCCAAGGGTGCCCGAGCATAACCAAGTCTAAACAGTAGAAAGTCATCTCAGGTGCTCGGTCCGACCGAGGCTAAAAACCATCCCAATTTAATAAGAAATTCAACTAGCACCCCGGCCCTGCCGAGTCTAGCGTTAATAGTAAAACTGGTGATAGAAATCATAATTTGACTTTTTTTTACCCCAAGAATATTCACAAGTCAAATCAAACCATTTCCAATTCATTTCCATCGAAAATGGGCCCCAGGGCATTGCAAGGTTTAGAAAATAGTGTCAGTAGACCCGAAGTCAAAACCGTAGTAAAACATGGATAAAACCTCTTTATATGCATGGAAATGGTATGATCAAACACAATAGTTGTCCAGCAGCTCACAATCAACCTATCGACCCTGCACAGACCCACAACTACTCAGCAAGCATAACCAGTCTAGAAGGATATTTCTATGTCCGGGACTCGTGGACATTTTTAATAACCCACCTTCTATGTTTCAGAGTCAACAGGGCCTCACAGGACCACAAGGGTAAATAAAACGTATCGGCAAGTACTACAATCATCGGAGAAACAAAAGTAGGCGGACATGAATAAAGCGGTCAAGGTCTGTGGTACCAACTTAATAATCCAACCCAAGGATGCCAGCTAGTATAATTTTATCCGATATATGCTAAATCTAGGGAGTTTAGACCGTAACCTACCTGTCGTCCGATGACAAGCTGCTAGAACGACGATGTCTAAGCC
Source organism: Jaltomata sinuosa (assembly GCA_003996215.1). NCBI lineage: Eukaryota > Viridiplantae > Streptophyta > Magnoliopsida > Solanales > Solanaceae > Jaltomata > Jaltomata sinuosa. The sequence goes on along the minus strand of QJPP01001503.1, from coordinate 170,496 downwards.
CGAAATACTCTGAAAAGCTCCAAAATAAAATCAAACTCTAATTTGGGCTTGAATAACTTGACTTAGATAATTGATTTTCTTCCGGAGATCAAATATAGCACCAAGACATTTTCCAGTGAAATCCTCCTTTAACGTTAACTTCCTTAAGTTATGTAAGCACCAGCTTACGTAATGCTCAAATCGAAATACTCTAGGTCGGAGCTCTACTTATATATTTCTTCCGATCAAATCTTTGTCCAAACTTGAAGGTTCGGTACCCAACTTTCAAATTTCAATTATCGTGGAGAATAATAATTTGTCTCCAACGTGATGCCTCTATTAAATCTTTACTACCATGAATCCTCCGATGCTCAAAGATTTATACAACAATTCACAAACTTCCAACAACTAGATGGGTCAATATCATACAAAACTAAATTCTAGATTGAATTGTATCAATTCATACATAAGATCTACTATATTCTCCTATATTCGAAGCCACAGTTGAGTTGCTTCTCCTGTCTGCTTCATCATCCAAATTTTGGCTGCTTGTGTAGTAAGTTGCTTGTTAGTCTGATGGTTAAAGCTTTAAGTTTTGTGTGAGAGGTCCTCAGTTCTAACCTCTGTGACTGCCTTAATTTTTTGTCTAAAAACATAGCTGTGTGTTTCTCCTCTGTTCAACACCCAAATACATCTGCAGATCCTCCATCGCCATCACCGTTTCACCACCCAATTTACCACACCAGTTCGTTGTCCACCACAAAAGCCTCGGAAAAGCTGCCATTAGACGCCAAGTTTAGAAATGATACAATAAAGAGATATTTTGGTGTGAATAGAGAGGAGAGAATTGAGAAAACTCTTTATTTTTCCTCTGTAATTAGATATGTGGGTTGTAACAATAAGCCTTTAACCTTTGAAATTTGGGTTAAACCATGAAGAGTCTAGAGGATTTATAAATGGGTTAAATTGAAAATTGGTTAAAATAATACACATGACTTTGATTTTTTTTTCATTTTTTCTTTACAAAGAAATAAAATTTAATACTTATAAATTCTCTTATATAATAAGAGGGAGTAGGGGAAAGAACACGCACGTCTCCATCAAAAAATGTGTGCGCTAATATCAATTTAAATGGGTGCAATTTAGTCATTTTACATATTATTGGATGCTTCTTTGTAGTTGTATCAAGTGCAGTCACTGCTTTGATAGGGGTGTGCATCGGTCTGTTCGGTTCGATTTTGTATATTATCGATTTGGTTTATCGGTTATCGATTTATAAACATGCAAAATCGATAATCAAACCAATAAGATATTCGTTATCAGTTTTCGATTAATCGGTTTTTGGTCCTTAACGATTTGGTTATCGGTTTAACCGATAAGAAAATGCTCCTATAATATTTTTTATTTCTCTTATTTTCTTTTTCATATATAGACTACTTTCATGCATAAACATCTATACAAATTACAAGCATAAACAAATTCAAATACGTTATTACTAAAATAAAGTTATTTTCTTTCTTATTAAGTAGAAAACTTGAATACAGTAGCAACGGTAGCAATTTCTCAAAAAGAAAAGCAACACTAATAGGTAGAATGCTATCAAACCAATGACTTTAGAAAGAAAACAACAACACTAAGACAACAACTATAAAATGCAAAAAACAATAGGGTATATATTTAAAATCTAAAGCCACTATTATACAGTTATGAATAAAAATATAATCTAAATATAATCTTATTGGGTTATCGGTTTAACCATTAACTAAAACCTTAAAACCGATACCGAACCGATAGCCCAATAAAAAAATTTACAAAACCGTTTAAAAATCGTTAACCCAATAACCCAATACCAATAAACCAATAATATTTTTATCGGTTAAACCAATTTTTGCACACCCCTAGCCTTTGATGGGTAAAAAATGACAAAAAAGAACATCCATTTTTAAAAAGAAAACTTATATAAATATGTTATATTAAGAAAATATTTACCATTTATAGTAATAATATTTTTTTCACTAGACTCTTATAATACAGTTTTAATACATATTGCAGAAAATAATTTATAATACACATATAATACCAATTTTATTTATGGATAATACATTTATCATACACTTTAATACACTTATAAAGTTATAATATATTGTGTCAATTTCTTACCAAACAAGCATAATACATTTTAAAACACTTAGAATACATCTATATTGCATGCATAATTTACTTCTAATACATAGTGCAAATTTATCATAGTATTGCTATGTATTGCTATAGATGACAATAAATAAAAAGTATCTCTAAAAACAGTAATTATTTATTAAAAGGTATTCACCCAAGTAATTTTTCCTTTTAAAAATATTTTTATATGGGCTTTGAGTTGAGTTTTGTGGACCCACAATCATAAATTACAACGCAGAGAGGTAAATATTACTTCATTTTTAATTTATGTGGTACAATTAAAATTTAGAGAGTGAATCAAATTATTTATTAATAAATTTTTTGTATATATTTTTACATATTTTAAATTATCAATTTTTATAATTTATAATATATTTTATATAATTTTTAAACATATACATTTCATTAAAAACTTAAAGCTTTTATGTCTGCATTTACGTTTCTTCGTGTATAATTGTACAAACGAATTGTGTAAATTCATTTGGTAAAATTTTTGGTTTCACTTGAATTTTATGCACAACATATATGTGCACTAATTATAAATATTGTATGTTGTTCTTAAAAATATGTTATCAATGTTAACAATATTTATCAATTATTTGGTTATACTTTACTATCACACAAATATATATAACTTATCTTTAAAAAAATTATAATCATTTAACCAATAACACTTTAAAAAAAAATTCTAAACAAATATTCAAACTTCTTCAATAATTTGTGAAAATCAATCTAAGAGTTTAAAACACATTGAAATTGAGAATGAGTAGGAATAAACACTTAAAATTTATCAATATTAATAATATTTATCAGGTATTTATTTTACACTTAATGTGATAATTTACTATTATATAAATTTTAGATAAAAAATTTAAAATTATTTAATTGATACTATTTTAAAAAATAATTTTGTAAATAAATATTGGGCCGGTGCACAACACCGGCTTCTCGCCACTAGTAAGTACATAAGATGGAGTTGGTAGGAGTCTTTTTACTTCAGCAATTCCTCTTTTACTTTTTAATTGGAGAAAGTAAGAATGTTTAAAAAAAAATTCCTCTATTTGTTGTAGCCTCGCTTCACTTCCACGTGGAGTGGAGTTGGCAAAAATCACAATATTTAAGTATTCGGATATTGTATAAGTTCGTGATAAAATAAGTATAATATTTTGAATATGTTATAATTGATAGAAAATTATTTCGAGTAAAGCCTACTATCTATAATAATAATTTTTTAACATAACTTGACTTGCTATCTCCGTTAAAACATTATAATTTATAACAACCTTATAAAATAAATACATACACAAATATATCATAACAAAAGTATCTTCATAAACATTTAAAATATTTTTGGAAGGCAATAAAAATCTAACTTTTTACCACATTCAACTTTTAAATAAAATATTTTCAAATACGCGTGATGTTAACAAAAATTCTTAAATCTAGGCTCGCAAGCCTTGATACGGAACGAAAGTTAAGGTCATACGAACGCAAATCACTATCGCACGATTTCGATAATCAGTTCCTATGGCTCAACTCTAAAACATGGAATGACCATAAAGACAAAACGAACGGCCAGAGCACCGAACCACCGGTCCCAGCAAGTCATACATGACTTGGAGCCGCTACATGAAAGCTCTAACAGTACAAGAAAAGCGTACACGCGAAAATGACCGGAAGATTCATTACATGATAGTTCTTCGTAACTAATTGTAATTTGACGAACTGTGTTAACTAGTAATTGTGTTATTAGTAGCTTTTATTAAAATATCGTGTTGTGATTTTAGGATAATGTATTATCTAGTTCATTATAAAAATGATAATTTTGTGCAAAACTTATGAGTATTTTTGATAGTTTTTAGAACTTGTGAATATAAATCATGTTTCATTTTTTTTTCCAAACAAAAGAAGAAATGAAATATGTTTCCAAAAACTATGATCAAATTACATTTTGAAACTTCAATTCAAACTTCACCTAAATCTGAATTTTCAAAAATATTTGGTAATCTATGGTAGAACGCTAGCATAATCACATAATATGCTAACTCTTTTAGTTATGCACATCAACAATTGAAATATGATTAAATTTTTAAGATTTATTGAGGCTAATGCTTATAATTAGAAGAAATAACATGACATATTTTAATCGATTAACTTATCTACATAATAAACGCTTGAAACACATAAAACAAATTTTATTATACATTCACATACTTAATTAAAATATTTCATCATTCTTCCCAATACAAATGCTATAAGTCAAGTTCAAGTGAAGGATGTTTGGTTAAATGAATGGGACCAAATACATCCACAGTTAGATGAAGATTTTAAAGAAAAGATCAGAGACATTAATATGACTCTTAGACAAAGGAAAAGCTCCAACAGTTTTAGTAATTGTGTGTTGGCATAAAGATGTTATCTTCAAGATCTCATTCCTATTATGGAGAGCCATTCATGACAATTTGAGTAGCTCATTATTAATCCCCATTCTACTGAGGAAAGAGTAGCTAAATGGGGATTAATAATGAGCTAAATTGTGTCACTGTTGCAATCCCACATGAACCCCACCATTGAATTAACCATCTTTCTGCATAGGAGAACTAGCCAGAAATGCTTGGTCCGTTTTTGTAGGTCCTCTTGAAATTGACTATAACACCAACTTCAAGATGTTCTTACTCAAGTAATGAAATTTCAAGACTCATAACCAGGGGCAGAGCTAGGTGGAGCCCAGGGGTTCACCCGAACCCCCTTCGTCGAAAAATTACACATAGATATAAGGTCAAATTCTGATTGTATGAGTATATATATTAAAATAAATCCTTTGAAAATAAATGAGAAGCCTAGCTTAGTGGTTAAATCTATTCTTTAATAGCCCTCATATTTTGGGTTCAAGTCTCATCTGCTGCAGTTTTTTCATCTTTTTCTTTTTTATATGTTTTGGAAAGTCCATAGGCCATAACAAAGCTTCTTTGAAATGGGCTCAGCTTCTGGGATTGGATTTTTATTGTTCTTTCATTTTCATTATTTTTCTCTTTTATGCTATTTCTTCATTTCAATTTGTCTTTGTTTAAATTTATTAAGCACATATCTTTTATTCTTTTTATTTTTGTCACTCATTTTGTTTCTACGTAATTCTTTTTCTTGTATTAGTTCGAAGAAACTCTCTTTAAAATGATGAATTGTTATTAAATTTGAAATTGAGATAGAAAAATATTTTCTTAAATAAGGTAAATAAAATTTAAAAGTCGTGAATATCTATTTAATTAAATTTTCTTTCTTTCAGTTCATGGTATTTCTTTTCTATTTTTTTCAATTCTATTCTAGAGAGATGGAAAATAAACTAAACTTATTTGATTTATTCATCATTTATCTTTTTTACAAATGATGAACCTAGTCAATTGAACTAAAAAAATCGACGATGCCATTTATTTATCTTCTGAATATACATTATAATATTAGTAACTCAATTCTTACACCTTTTTAGAGAATCTTGGTGATTTTCAAAGTAACATATGATTGAATAGACACTAACTCAGATTTTTTTAAAAAGTTAAAAAAAAAAGCATAAGAAATTTTAAGAAGACTCAATGGAGCAGGGTAAAAGTAAGAAGAAATGCTAAACATGCTATGACAAGGTAAGTTACATTTTGTGGGTTAAGGTCAATCTTTTCCTTTCCCGTCTCGCTACTTTTTTCATCCTGCAATTTTCTGTGTTTGTTTCTTTATATTTTGAACCCCCTTGACAAAAATTCTTGCTCCGCCACTGCTCATAACCCCATTGCTAATGCATCAACAGAGTTCTGTCACTTATCATCTGTTAGGAATTATAAAAATTAAGATACAGTAAAAAATTTAAAAATATTAGACCTTCGTTCTACAAAATCAAAACTAACATCTTTTCTACTTTTTTAAAGGTTTTAAACAAAAAATTCGAAGAGGCAAAGATAGGACATGACTGACAACAAATCTATACAGTTTGTGATGCAGTTTTGAGACGAAATTCTACTAGGATTATCAAATGAATCAAACCTCCACCACTATTAGTCAAACTCAATAGTAATGAAAGTTGTTCGCAAGGTATATTTGATGGAGGAGGTTTAGTTAGAGATTCTCAAGGAAGAGTCATTTTTGCCTACTCTATACCACTAGGTCCAGGGGGATAAGTAACATGGCAAAAGCTGCATTCATGCTTTTTGGGATCAAATGATGTTTTAACAATGGTCACAGGCCTGTTATAGAAGAAAATGATTCTCTCCTCATTGCCAATCTATATATATATATATATATATATATAAAAGATGGTTTTAGACTTGATGATGTGACACTTCTTTAAAGTCACCATTCATATTTATCTTTTTTCTTCTTTTTTTGGGCTTTTTCCTTCATTTTTTTCATTACAATTTGTTTGACAATTAAAAATATATATCATATTTATTATATCTAATAATGTGTTGGTTACAAAAAAAACTCTATCTATTTGCATTCTCTACTTAATAGCATGTTCCTTCAACTCCCTTTTACCTAATTTATACGACTTAATCAATCTATAAATATCAATCACTTATGGAGTTGTTAGATGTTCATGTCAATTTTCTCCTCTTTTTTTTAATAGTTTTTTTTATATATACACATGCTATTCTGAAACACTTAAAAGTTTGTAGAATTCTAGATCCTTTTTCTCTATGTTCTTTATTTTCTTTGTAATTTCTTTAGCTTCAAATATTATTATTTAGATGCACTTAATTTTATTATCCAGTTTTTATTTTGACAATTCTTTATATGTTATTTTTGGTCTATTTCACTTTTTTCATATCTGCTAGACTTGTAATTTGTAGAATGACTTTCTTGAAATCTTTGTACTTCTTTTCTTTATATCTTTTTTCAAAATATTTGACCTACAACATTTTTACTTTGTTTGTCATTAATTTTATTTATCCTATTTTTATTTTTGATAATTTATTGATGTATTAATTTTACCCGATAATGATATTTCAAATGTTGCTTCTTCTCTTCTATTTTTCTGACCTGGTATATGTAATTTGATTTATTCTTTTTTTGTGTTTTAGTGAGTTATTTAGATGTTATTTTTGGCTGATAGTTATATATATATATATATATATATATATATATATATATATATATATATATAAAGTTAGGAATAAAAAAAATGATGTAACACTTCTCTTTGGCCAAGATTCCTATTTGAGTATATATTAATTTTTTTTGCCTTTTTCTCCTTATTTTTTTATTTTATTGTAATTTAATGAAAGAATAAATGTCTTTATTATTGTAGGAATAGAAAAAATGATGTAACACCTTTCTTTGATCAAGATTTCTATTCGAGTAGCTTTTTTTTTTTTGCTTTCTTCTCCATAATTTTTCTATTTTTTTTGTAATTTTAATGAAAGAATAAATGTCTTCACTATTGTAGGAATAAATGACTTTATCATTTCTCTGATCAGTGTGATAATTTTTGGTAAGTGTTCTGTTTTTATTTCTTAATTTGTTTTGTTTTATTCTTTCTCTTCTGTGTTAATTCAAGTCATCTCTATATTTTTGTACTTTTTCTATTTGTCAATTTACTTTTAATTTTTTTTTCTTTGTCTTAACCAATGTCCTTATTTGTCATCTTTATATAAATAATGATTAAGTTTGTCGAGCTATTTCTATTGAGTCGTTATTAAATTCACCAAAATTTATTTCAGTATTTTAAATACTTCATATACTTACCTTTTACAGGCTCTTCGGAACATGTAATATGAGAAATGAGCTTTTAGGATTGTGATAAATACCAAGCGACAAGAATTTGTTATATATAGAATATGTTGGAGAATTTCATTCCATAAGAAAATATATCTGCATCGCAGTTATTAATAATAAAAATATTTGAAGAATGACTTTGAAAAATAAAGTCATAACAAAAAATAATTTTTTAATAGTTCTTGGATATTAAATTGATGCTACTTACAAAGGCAACAAATTCAAATAGATTAATCATAGTTGTTCTTCAAATACTGAGATGCACAAATATAGAATGATTAATGCTATATTTATTTGGAGAATGTGAACGAACTCTTTTTTTTCCTTATAATATTTTCTCCTCTATCATGTTTGAAAATTTAAGCTTTTAAATATTCATTGTTGTATCACTTTTTGATCCTCTTGACAATAGTGTCAACTCTAATGGTGTCTGATTGATTTTTTATATCTTAAAAATGTGAATTTAGAAACTAAATTGAATTTTATATGTATATATTTTATCAAATTCAATTAAATTTGTATAAAATAATTATAATTGATATTTTCTTTGATTGCGCAAAGTGTGAACAAGTTCACTAGGGAAATATACAAAGGAGTTCTACAAGATTAACCCAACAAAAAATGACAAATCGTGTTGATGTATTTTTTTATTATTTCACTTAAAAAGATATTACTTACACATTCACGAAAAAAATTATATCTGAATATATGTTGCAGTTTAAAGGTTTGACCTCATTGATATTTCAACAAAAGAACACGCACAATCATTAAAATCTACAATCAAATACATGTACGTGTAATAGAAATGAAACAAAATTATTATTACAGAATTTATTTTGTTAAATAGATGCTAATAAATTTGATAACCTACATTATCTATCATTATTTTAAAATAAAATTGTCATAACATAATTTAAAAATGATATAATGATACAATCGGATAATTTATTGTATTTAATTGCTGAACTATCTCTTTAATTTGATTCTAACAATTATAAACACACGATTACTATAATTGAATCAAATGAGTTCGAATAATTGACAAGAAAAATTATTAATAATAAGTTTAATTATTTTATTATTTTATTCTCCTATACAACTACCAAAATATTTATCATGAGATACAGATACATCTAAAGAATCAAACGTCCTGATAGATATGATGTGTCCAAAAATTATATAATTGCAAATTGCATATTTGAAAAAGAAATAAGAGCGTGAAAAAAAAACACAAAGGCGTTCTACAAGATCAACACAACACAAATAACATGACATGCTGATGTATTTTTTATTTATTTAACTGTTACTTCAATATATAAGATATTACTTACACATTCACAAAAAAATTACATCCGAATATATGTTACAATTTAAAGGTTAAACCTCATTGGTATTCCAATAAAAATACGTACGCCCATCAAAATTTATTGTCAAATGCCTGTTCATGTAATAAATATGAAAGAAAAATTATATTACAGAATATTTTATAACTTATTGATTAATAATATACTATCCATCATTTAAGAGATATTTACGTTATCTATCATTATTTTTAAATAATTATTATAATATAATTTAAAAAATATATAATAATATGATTGGATAAAATAGCGGATATAAAATTGATCGAAAGAAAATTGATTCTAAAATATTTAATATAACGCTCGCGCGAAGCGCGGTCATGTTCCCTAGTCGCATAAGAAGGGAATGGAAGTCCCTTGGAAAATCACCTCTCATATTAGTGAGATTCAGAGCCTAATTGAAAAGCATATATTAATTATCAACCACTATTTCAGAGAAACTAATAAGCTTGTAGACAAACTAACTACGCTGAGTCACAACTATGATATAATCTACGTCTTCAACTTTTTTGCTGATCTTTCCAGCCAAGTCAAAGGACTTGTTAATATAGACAGATGGAGTATGCCTTCATTTAAGTTGTATATAGCTTTCCTTTTGGTTAAGGAGTAGACTAACCTGTAGGTCTCCTCTCAATGATCATGTACAATATTTGATATACCAAACTTAATTTGTAAACTTTTTGCATATCAATAATCAATGAAGATAATGTTTAAATAAAAAAAATATCTAAATAAAATTTAATGGCTAATTTGTAAGATTATTTATGTAATCGGCCCATAAAATATTTCTACATAAAAAGAACTAAAAATGATACGAACAAAGGACTAGAACCCAAAGTAATTTTCTTTTCTAGGATAAAGGACCATTTACATTCAATCTTTCATTTGATTTGCAAATTAAGTTATTTGGAGATTATGATTTTAAAATTATAATTTTTGAATTAATTTACTTAACTTGAAAGATGGAGATAAAATTATATCAAATTAAATGAGACAAAGATAACATATTCAGAATTAAGTTTGAAATTAAATTTATACTTTATTTAATCAAAGATATGAATTTATCTACCTTTAACCAAATAAATTGCTAAATATAAATTTCACGCAAACTTAAACGGGACAACTACACAAATGCCCTTTAAAGAGAGTGACTTTGTATTTTTGCCCCCCATAAAAATGGTCTTACAAAAATAGCCTTTCTTGTTTTTCATGTTTAGAGCAACTACCTTTTTGCCCCTCTACACCTCAAATATTTTTAAATAACTCTCAATGCTCATTTATCTCTCAACTTTTATATATATTTCTTTTTCTCTTTTTTCTTTTCTTTTTTTTATTTCTATTTTTTCTTTTTCTTTTTTTATTTCTATTTTTTCTTTTTTCTTTTTTTTTTCTTTTTTTCTTAACCTTTGTTTTTCTTTTATTTTTTGTTTTATTCTTTCTTCTACGTTTTTTCTTTTTTCTCAATCTTTTTTTTCCTCCTCTCAATTCTATTTTTTTCTCCTTTTATTTTTATTTTTTTATTTTTTTATTTTTTTATTTTTCTCAACCTTTATTTTTTGTTGTCTTTTTTTTCTCGTTTTTTTCTTTTTTTCTCAATATTTATTTTTTTCTCTCAACTTCTATTTTTTTATTTTTTCTTTGGTTTTTAATTTTTCTTTTCTCTTTTTTTTAATCAATTTTTTCGACCTTTATTTTTTTTATGAGATGTTCTATAATTCTTGCTTTAGAGGCAAGACTTAGCCCAAAGACTTCCAAACAACAAATTACGCCCATGAGCAAGACTTGACACTAGTATATTGTGTCTTGATTTATGAGATGTTTTATAACACTTGCTTCAGAGGCAAGACTTAGCCCAAGGACCTCTCAAAAAATACAAGTTACGCTCCATGGGAAAGAGTTCACACTACTTCATTATGTCTAAATTTATGAGATACTCTATAACTCTTGCCTTAGAGGCAAGACTTAGCTCAAGGATTTTTAAACAACAAGTTATGCCCCATGAGCAAGACTTGACACTACCTCATTGTGTCTTGATTTATGAGACATTCTATAACTCTTGCCTTAGAGACAAGACTTAGCCCAATGACTTTCAAACAACAAGTTACGTCCCATGGGCAAGAGTTGACATTATCATATTGTGCTTGATTTATGGGATGCTCTATAACGCTTGCCTAAGAGGCAAGATTTAGCCCAAGGACTTCCAAATAACAAATAACGCCCCATGGGCAAGAGTTGACACTACCACATTGTGTCTTGATTTATGCGATGCTCTATAACTCTTGCCTTAGAGGCAAAACTTAGCTCAAAGACTTTCAAACAACAAGTTACGCCTCATTGGCAAGAGTTGACACTAGCACATTATGTCTTGATCATGAGATGCTCTATAACGTTTGCCTTAGAGGCAAGACTTAGCCCAAGGGCCTCCAAAAAACAAGTTATGCCCCATGGGCAAGAGTTAACACTACTTCATTGTGTCTTAATTTATGAGATGCTCTATAACTCTTGCCTTAGAGGTAAGACTTAGCTCAAGAATTTTTCAAACAACAAGTTATGCCCCACGAGCAAGGCTTGACACTACCTCATTGTGTCTTGATTTATGAGATGTTCTATAACATTTGTCTTAGAGGCAAGACTTGTTCCAAAGGACTTCCAAACAACAAAGCACGCTCTTAAGTTTACTTCGATTTCAAAGAAAGAAGATCTTCTTTGCGGATTATCCAACTTTTTTTGTTCATTAGCAAAAAATAATAGAGGTTAAGAAAAAAGAAAAAAAGAGAAGAATAAAAGAGAAAAGGAAAAAATAAAGATAAAAATAAAAGTTGAGAAAAAAAAAGAAAAAAGAGAAAAAAAAAAAGTTGAGAAAAAAAGAAAAAAGAGGGAAAAAAAAAAGAATAAAAAAAAAATAAAGGTTGAGAAGAAAAAAAAAGAACAAAAAAAAAGTTAAGAAAAAAAGAAAAAAAAAGAAAATAAAGGTTGAGAAAAAAAAAGAACAAAAAAAAAGTTAAGAGAAAAAAAGAAAATAAAGGTTGAGAAAAAAGAAAACGAGAATTAAAAAAAGTTGAGAAAAAAGGAAAAAAAAGAAAAAAGATAAAATAAAAAAGAAAAATGAAAATTAAAAGTTGAGAGACAAATGAAAATGGAGAGTTATGGTGTAGAGGGGCAAAAATGTATATGTTCTATACATAAAAAGAAAGGAAGGGTATTTTTTAAAGACTTTTCTTATGAGGGGCATAAATTAAAGACCACTCACTTTTGAGGACACTCCATGTAATTTCCTGAACTTAAACACCAACATGAGGAGCGGAGCTACAACCCATTAAGAGTGTGCAACTGAACAACCTTCGTCAAAAAATTACATTGCGTATATAAATCAATATTTATTCAATACTGAAATATAATTACTGTTGCACACCCTTGACATGAGTAGTGCCTTTGACATAGTGAAAAGAGTCTTCAAAAGTGTTTGTGAGGTCGGAGACTTAGACTCACTTCAAGCAAAACTTGAAAACTTGCTTGCTTGTGTTAGATGACCTTTGGAGTGAGAAGTACAATGATTGGCAAGTCCTAACAACACCATTAAGATTAGCTTCCATGAGTAGTAAAATTATTATTACTACTCGAAGTAGAGGTATATCAAGTCTTGTTGGTTCAGATTCATACCTCATACCATTTTTGCATGACAAGGACTGTTGGGAAATAATGAAGCAAAGGGCACTTGTGAATAAAAATATTTGCACGGAGGAGAATGTTGATGCATTAGGATTAGAAATAGCTAAAAAGTGCAAAGGATTGCCCTTAACAGCAAATATACTTGGGAGTACAATGAATTGCATTCCTTTTGAGGAGTGGGACGCCATTCTGAAAAGCAATTTGTGGGACTTGACTCAGTTGAAAGATGATATATTTCCAGCTTTAGCACTAAGCTACCATTATCTTCCTACAGAATTGAAGAAATGTTTTGCTTATTGTGCTTTATTCCCTGCAAATCATAAGTTTGATGATGACAATTTGGTTTCACTTTGGATGTCAGAAGGATTCATTCAACCTATGGGTGAAAGAAGACTGGAAGACATTGGCAAGCAGTACTTTAAGGATCTACTGTGGAGGTCCTTTTTTTATTCTGATCCAATTGACAAGAGAATATACAAAATGCATGATCTTTTTCAAAAAATGGCTCAATTCATTTCTACGGATGTATGTCTGCAGATGGAGGATGAAAGACCATCTTGCTACCCATCGCTCATAAACATTCGTCATTTGTCGTTCTGCTGCAACAATTTTTTGTCAGTCGAACTTAAGGAATTCCCTAAGTGCAAAAGATTACGAACCTTCCTCTTGACATGTAACAATGGTGCAAATGTTGGACAAGGAACTATTTACCTCTTTCAGAAATTCAGTATGCTAAGAGTATTGGACTTGAGTCAGGGGGGCATTACTGAGCTTCCAGATTTAGTTGGTCGTTTAAAGCACCTCCGTTACCTAAATCTGTCTGGTAATCCTATCAAATTCATTCCAAGTTCAATAGGTAAGCTCTCTTATTTACAGACACTTAAGCTGATTAATTGCAGAGAGCTTCTTGGTTTCCCAGGGAGCTTGAGGAATTTGGGAAACCTTCGGCATCTTCAGTTCGATAAGAATAGGCGAATAACACACATGCCACCAGAATTTGGAGAACTAGTAAATCTTCAAACCCTGTCTGCCTTTGTTGTTGGTCAAGGTGAAGGGTATAATATCATGGAACTGTAGAAAATGGCATTTCTCAGGGGATCGCTTCACCTCTTGAGACTTGAAAATGTAAAAGATGAAACTGAGGCAGAAGAGGCCAAGTTAGACATGAAGCCGTGGCTCGAGGAACTTGAGTTGGAATGGACCACTCCTAGAAATAAGCATGATGCTCAGATAGTCCTTAGTCACATTCGGTTTCATGGAAATCTGAATAAATTGGTAATAACTAACTATTGTGGTGTGACCTTTCCTCCACGTTGATTAAATGATTCAACTCGCTCCAAACTGAGAACTATTCACTTGCAGAGTTGTCGGGAATGCTCGTTGCTCCCAATTCTTGGTCATCTCCCTCTCCTTGAATCTCTCCGCATTGAAGATATGCCTGCACTGGAACATGTTCACTTTGAATTTTCTGTGGGATTTCCATCATTGAAGTCACTTGAATTCAGGATCATGCCGGAACTGAAAGAATGGAAGGGTTTAAGAGATGGAGATATGTCTTCCCTCCATGTTCTCATGTGTAAAGATTGTCCCAGTCTAATAAGTTTACCTTCTCTTCACATCCTTAATTTTCTCACTATAATAAAGATCAAACGCTGCTCAACACTTCAGTCATTGCCTGAAAGGATACCTGGTACTCTCAAGAAGCTAGACATAAGAGGGAGTATGACTGTTGAAGAACGATGTGAAGAAGGTGGAGAGGATTGGCTAAAGATAAGATCAATACCATCCCTCAAGATTGTTAGTGACAGAAGCCGTATGAATGAGCCGACTCCGATGGAGCTTTGATTCGTCTACTATTTGTCATGCTGGTACAGTTGGTTCTTGACTCTACTGTTGTTTTGAACACTTTCCCTTTTTTCAATGATCTCTCAGATTGCGTAGTTACTTTCTATTGCTTTGATGTTATGTTTGTGGTTCAGCAGCACTGCAACAGAATACCCAATTTGGACCTCTGTTTTTATGGAACTGTCTATATACTTTTGTTGTAATAGTAAATTGGATTTTTACATCTTTTTTGCGTTTTACTTGTCAGTGAACTCCTATTTATGTTGACTCTATCAATGCACTAGCAGATATTGACACTTATCCTGAATTTCTGATGTACCATTTATTCTACTTATCTAATTTAGCTAGTTCTCTTCCTATCAAATAGAAAAGACACTTATATTAGTTGAGGAACTGTTCTTGCATTACCGAATGTATAGCTGTTAAATTTGCACCTCATTTTTTGAGTTAATGTCAGTTTTCACATGGATGGCATTAACATATTATTAGCAGTGCAGAATTTTTTCCTGATTTGTTGATTATATAGACGTTATGGCTGCTTCTCTTCCTTAATTGCCATGGAAGAAGATAATCTGAGAAAAATGCCTGTCTGGGCTATTGTCAATAATGTGATGTTTTTAACTATGAAACATAACTTGTTTGAAGCCCCATCCATCTTTGCAAATCAATAAAATTGCTCTTGACTTTACCATTTTCTCAAGTTCCAAGAGCAATTTCAATAAACATGTTTGGCAATTCTGGGCTGTGTTATTATGACAAAAGTGATCTGTTTCCATTATGAATTAACTGGTGAAGTATTTGAACTGCCTCAAATAATTAACACCAGGCATCTGATCCTATTTTGTCTCTCCTTCTCAATTGATAACCTTTAAAGTTCATATATACTCATCAATAGTCCTATATTTATTTGGTACTGTGGGAAAGTATTTACACTAATGGTACTGTCTAAAGTACACCGGTAAATTAAAATCTCTAAATCAGACAAAACACCTTCGTTATATCCTTCATCAGCTTGGTGTAACTCTTGAGTCAATGGAGGATGCTTGGAAATGTTAGTTGATTGATGCAATTATAATGCTAGTTGTGCCAGAGCAAACAGAATATATTTTAGCACTTCTTAGTATTTTCTGCAATCAATATCCCGGAGCTAATTATATAACATTTCCGAAAGTTAACACAGTTCTTGGTGTTATGCCAGTATACTTTTGGACTTGACTATTTAGTTAATAATGACATCAAAATTGCCATCTTAGAGAGATCAACTTCACTTTCTCTCTCTTTATTTTTCTTGTTTGAAAACATATAGTCTCATGTAGTCTTAATAGAGTTTGAGAATAGTTCAACTTTATGTATTTATTTCTTATGATGTACAATATTTGTTGATTATTTGGTTTGTGGATTAAGCAAAATAGATGTTTCTACTGTCACCCAGCCTTTGCTGTAAAACCATCTCAGTCTTTTGCTAGCAAAAGTACAAGTTAAAACAGTAGAAAAGATGATGAACTCTTCTATTTCTTTCTACTGATTTAGGTTAGTCCATGGAAAAGAGAAACTTTTGCATATGTACAAACATGTGAAGGCTAAGTTTGGCAAAGCGTCCGGCAAAAAAAATAAAAGAACACCTCTCAAACCACAAATAAGACTTCTGCATATTGATATTTAATGTTAAAAGAAGGTTTATCATCTACTCCTTTTAATAGTATCCTTCTGAAGTCTTGACATTTCAAATAGAACATCCATGTTAATCGCGTCTTGGTGCCACTACTGGTCAACTAAGCTTTCATAAATTCCTTTTGAAGTCTTCCCTTTCCAAATAAATCAGCCATTTTGATCATATCTTGGTGACATTGCTGATCACCTAATCTTTCGTGAAAATATGCAACTAAACATTCTATATATCCTCATAATGTTGAGTGTCTGCATGTTTTAATGCGTGTTAAATGACAGAGGCCATTTGAAACAAATGTGCCTCACCTGCAGGTCCTTCTGCAATCAGATATTCTAAGGCAAATATTATTGGCCTGACCTGCAAGTGGCATGTTTTGAATTGACAATTTGTTAACATTTTCACTTGACACTGTGCCTCTACACAAGTGGAGCAGTCCAGCAAATAACAAGAAAATAGATCTGAAAAATATAAAGTGGTACTTTTGAACTAGTAGAAACCAACTATAGAATAAATTAAAGTGAAGGATATTCTGGGAGTACGTTATCTGAGCCGTTCTTGTGACTTTTTCGCGTTTTCTATGTCGCCATTGGTTGCATGTTCTTATTCTTTGTTAGTTGTATGAGCATTATGATGCAGGTAGTTTGGTTTGTTTATAAATGATAGAGAGATTGCTATCTGTTTGTTTCTTTATCATAGTTTCAGTTCTACTCCCATGGGGTTACGATCTTAATGTTGCATCTGTGCTGCTCCAGAAACTTCCAATTTTCTGTTCCCTTTCAAAGAGCTGGTGGTGGTTAAATTGAAAGAGCATCTGCACAAATTATATTTCATTGTGTTGCTTGTGATTGTTGTGGCACTCATCAGTTTATCCCTTTTGAATCTGAATCCACATGAATTCTCTGTGGAAGCCCAAGGTTTGCCTTCAGTTAATTTGTTTTATCTGTTATATAAAATGTTTCTCTCCCTATTTTGTGTGCATATAAACATTTAAAGTTTTTTTGGTTCTCTAGCTTTGCGTGAAATCCTTTTGGCCCCATATGTAATAGTTAAAGGTTTGAGCAGCATTGGCTTATAAACAACCAAATTATAGTGATAATCAAATATCACCCAAGTTTGCTATCTGGTGTAAAGGAAGGGTCCTTGTGTATTACTATGACTGAAGCTAGATACCAATTTTCATGGCATATATTCCCTCTGTCCCAATTTATATGACACAGTTCGACTTTAAAGAGTCGAATAGTTTAATTTTGATCGAGAATTAGGTCATGGAATTTTTATATTTTTTGAAATCAAATTTACATATTTGAAAACTACGTAAAATGTACTATAAGTCACAATAATTGACAATACTTAAAAGATATATGAAAATTTTATGGTCAAAGAAAGATATGTTTGAATCTCGAAATTCGAAAGATTTCACATAAATTGGGACGAAGAGAGTATATAATTACTACTTTACACATAGTAGCTCATTTTGGCTTGAATTACATACTGAATTCATCCATGAATTTGAAAATCTTGCATTTGTTGCTTCTGAAGAGAGAATGTACAACTGTGTCTTGCTCCAAAAGCGATTTCAAATGACAGTCAGCCTAGAAATGGCAACGGGGTGGGGCAGGGTGGTTTTAGACGTATGCAGGGTGTAACGGGTTAAAACAAAATTTCCTAAGCTCAAAGTGGGTGTGGGTTGAAAGCAGTGGCGGAGCCAGAATTTTCACGTGTCAGAATATAAAGAAGTGAATTCACGAAGAAGCCAAGGGTTGTCAATACGTAATATATTTACGTAAAAAGAATATTTTCACCTAGCTACATAGTGTAATTTTCCGACGAAGGGGTGTCGGTCGACACCCCTCAATTACATGTGGCTCCGCCACTGGTTGAAAGAATCTCACCATTTATCATTTTAGTTTCTCATTTCAGCGACTATTCAAGTCTCGTCAAAATGGCCTATTTCATTTGCATTCTTTCAACAGATTTATAGTCAGTAGTCAGTAGTAGTTACAATGTTCTTCAAGTAATGAATAATCAGTTAAGTATCACTAACTTCTATTTATCAATTACTTATAATATATATACTAAGAAATACAATCTGACTTTAGGCAGAAAAACTGGAAAAGTATCATTATACTTTAATTGAAAGACAAAATATGTTGAAATTGTGATATTTACTCAAAAGTTTTTGATCAAATGAATCTTTTAAAGAGTAAAAGACTCCATGATCAGGAACATAGTACTATATTTCACTTGCAAAAAACTCAAAAATCACACAATTTCCAAAATCTTATAACTCCACTCAGAATCTCAAATTGTCAAACACTCAAACCTAACTCCAAGAATCACATATATGTATTTGTGATTTTTATATGAGGACAAAATATTAACCTCCATACACTATTTCAATTAAAAACTTGTGTAAATAAGTCACTTTGAATATTATAGAAGTTAGTAAAAAAACATAGTCATAAACATTATATAAGGCCAATAACACGAACACTGTAACTTAATATTATGTCTTTAATTAACAAAATGAAAAATAAATAAATTAAACGACGCAGAGCAAGTTGAAAATTTTAAAAACTGCTTCACAAAGAGAGGCAGGTCAAATTTTTTGCAAGTTAAGCTCCCTGCAACCCTCCCCCCCCCAACCCCAAACCAATTTATGTCCTCTCAAGCCATACTATAAAAGAAAAAGGCATGGGATAACCTTAAGATGTAACAGCAGAACAAGAACAACAGATAGTTGCCATTCAGTTAATCCTAGGAAGCCAAAAGGGTACAAATCATATTGTTAGTGTTTGTTGAACATTTGTACTGATTGTGTTATTTTAATGCTTCATGTGTTTTAGTGTTAGAACTTCTGGTGTTTTGAATGAACAGTCTCTGCTTTGAGCCAGCTATTTTCTTTTTTGATGCTCTTTTGTCCATCTGCATACCTATCTGAAGGCTCAATGCTTTTACTTAAAGTAGGAATGTCAAATGGGAGGGTTAAGCTGAATTTGAATGGTCAAAAATGAGTTGAGTTAACAAACAGAAAATTATAATAGTCATTCGTTATAATAACATTTTACTATAACAATCTGATTTTCTCGAGAACCGATTTTTCATTTGATATTTTACTTTCCAATAATAACATACTACCTATAATAGTAGTGATATTCATTATAGTTATACACTCTTTGTAAAATTACCCTCTATAACAGTCATGCTCAAACATTGTGTAATAATATTTTGTAAAAAATAAAATATTAATATTTATGATAATCATCACTAATGTCATGGACATAGTAAATTTTAAGTACGGATATCTAAAAGAAAAACTTTGTATTAAAATGATGCTCATCAGCTATGATCATAACTTCACGAGGAAAGGCTACTTGTGTTTACCTTTTTTTACATTCATAGTCTTTCTATTATTTTATTTTTTTGGGCTAAATTGGTTAATAAACACATTCCTTCCTCTTGGTACACAAAATCATTAAATTAATTTTTTACGTACTTTTATTTATAATAATTGAATGAGATCTAAACGTCAAATGTCAGTACACATATATATACTACTAAAAAATAACTATTTTCTTTTTGAAATTTCCTTGAAAACTGTTCAATGGCTATTCTCACATATAGTTTGATTGAATCAGTGGGAAAAGAAGAAATGGTTGTGTAAAAATTAGGAAGCTTCTTAGTATTTCAATGAGAATATATTTTCCACCATGCGTTTTTTAATGAGCTAGTTCGATGGGAAATACGTAGAAAAATCATATTTTATGGCACAAATTTCTCATTGAATGCGCTCGAAAAAATATTTATTTCTAGTAGTGATAACAACACCTCACTATAACAATCATGAATTTTTTTTTCAGACTAACGCTACCATTAGAATGAGATTTGAATGTACTCTTTAAAAAGAGTTACACTTAGGTTACTCAAAATTCAAAAGTAGTGTCTAGACTAGGCATAAATCAAACTGAGAAAAGATAGCTACCTTGTTGATCTTGCAAGTCTATAGTCAATATTTCTTGCTTCCATGTCAATATACATTGCCTGCTTTGATAGGAAGAACATTGAATGCAATGGAATAGATGGCAGAGGGTTTCTGTATCCAAAAATTAGACTCACTGTCTTCTTATTCGTAAGGACTTTCTAACATACAATTACAAATTTAAAACATTTTGCTAGATAATTACTCTTTTTTTTTTGTTTCATATAATTTTGGTGGACTGATGGGATGAGAGAAGTTAAAAGTTTGAATTGTGTATAATTAATAGGTCTTCAAATTTTTATTTGAAAAAATAAAAATTCTTCTTACTTCATGATCATAATATTTTTTGAAAATTGAGATTTTTGGTCATCATAAAAACATATTATCAATTTTGTCCAATAAAAACTACCAAAGTTGATTATTGACTAGAAATAATCATAGAAAATTCTCTAATAATTTGGATTTCTATTTTTCGATGATATTCTACGATCAATACAATTGATTAAATCCCATAAAATCAAGATAATAAAAGCTAGGAAATTACATTCAATAATTTTGAAAATGAGCAGTCTCAAACTTTTCACGTTTGTTTGGCCCAATGAGCGATCTTTCCAAGTTAAAAGTTAAATTTTACAAACTTTTAAAGTTTTGCCTATAAGGTAAGCAAAGTTAAAAAATCAAAGTCATCCATTTGTAAAGTCATTTTTGTAAATCATCCCATGACAACTTACAAATAGGGGAGTTCATGGTTCGATATGGGTCGATCCTTTATTCAAATCAAAATAAAATTAATTTAGTTGATTTTTAAATTTCCAAAATCAAATTAAATAAAATTAAATCATTGATTTGGTTCCTATCAATTCGGTTTGATTATGACTAGTTGACGATAAATTGATAGCAAAACAACACAAACATAAGACAACTACTTCAAATGAGTATTAGGAATCAACAAGTTTCTCTTTACTATTTGGAGAAAACTAGTAATAAGCATCTGGTACTTCTTTTTTTTTAGTAAAATAATTCATATTATAGCCTAATATGCATCATTACAAGGTAGCAAGAAAGCAGAGCCGCTGGAAATGTTTGGGGGTAGCGGAGAGTAATTACACAAAACGTTTGTATTTGTGGCCTGTGGCCGCTTTAGCCTAACAAAAGTAGTTCTTCCCTTGTTTGTATCTATTATTTTACGAACAAACGATGGTGGGACTGACTTCTTAATAAGCCTATTATATTTTCTAGTACGAGCCCCCTTCTTAGCTAGCGCATCTACCACTTGATTCTCCTCTCTATAGCTATGCTGGATCGACGGTCTCCTCAGCTGGTGTAGCAGTAAATCGGATGTCAGAGTTTAATAATCTTATGATTTCCTTCAAGTCTACATTGATTACTAGGGGGGTTAGGTCATGTTCTACTGCCATTTTCAGGCCAATTAGTAAGGCAAGCATTTCTGCTCTAGTGTTGGTGGTGTGGTAGATACTTTGCATGAATCCCATTACCCATTCACCATTCTTATATGTCATGCCCTGAGCCTACTCCCTGGACTTAATACGGGACCCAAGATCACAAGTAATCTCAAGATAACCCTCTGGCATTATCATGACTTAAAAACTGAGTAAAACATAAGAACGGAAGCTTAACTGAAGTAATGAGCAACTTAATCTGTTTATATAAATAAAAGTCTGAGGATGAAAATCTGAATACAGCTGAATATCTGACTCTATGTCTGAAAGCCTCTACTACTGGCGAGTTACTGGGACAGTCCCCCAGCTAACTCTAAATATTGAAATACTGAATAAACAAACTAAATGCTGAAATGATACTAAACTCCAAGTCCTGAAAGGAGGAGGACCAACCAAGCTAACTGGGTGTGGTGCTGATCTACTAGCCACTGACTGGGGAGCGGGATACAAAATCTACATCATAATAGGATGCAACACAAAGAAGTATGTTGTCAGTACTATGGAATGTACTGAGTATGCGAGATATGCATAAATATAGTAAAATATGATAAAAATATACTTGAAAACATACTTAAGACATATTTGAAACTGAGTTCATGCATAAGAAAGTATCATAAGTAAATCTCATAGTTTAAAGCTTAAAGCATGAAATGGAAAAGCGTAAGTCTTAAATATTCATACAGGAGTTTCTCTTAACCGACATAAACCATGATGAGCTACGTGGAGTCTAGTGTCATTCACTCACACCGAAAAAGGTTGTCCTAACCGGCCAAGGTTATAACCTTATCATATCAGGATCCTGTCATAAGCCATAGAGGAAACCTATGGTGGCACGTAGTTTTGAGACTAAGGGAAATCTCATTTTGTCCAACTCGGTGCTAAATACTACTCCCAAAACATATACATATAGCTCACATATACTTGTGACATAATCTAATGCCAATTCTGTTTGAAAAGTATGAGGGTATACCTAATACCATGCAATTCACATAACTTAGGTAGACATATCTAGATGCCAAATCTTTCATAAATCATAAGAACATATCTATTGTCATGCAATTCATCCTTCAAAATCCTAAAACTTAGCATAGCCATAATTCAAAACATACTTTTCTTTCTAAATTCATAACTTAAAGAATTAGGCATGCAATTTTATAATACATAAGGCCATGTTATCTAAACATGTCAATTTTCACTTGAAAATATGCAATTCAATGGAATCATGCTAAAATTTATCATCAATACATGGGCTTTTGAAATTATGCAAGGAATCTTAATTAAAACATGGGTAATGAATGGGAAATCATGAATTGATACTTTAAAATAAAATCCATAACTTTTTCCCCAATTTGGGTAAGAACCCTAATTTCATAAATTCATAAATCAAAGTAAAAACATGAGGTTTTGGGCATAAGGGTGAACGGAATCCTTTATTGAATACCCATATACCTTGTTGAAGCTTGCTTGATCTAAGATGAAAAAATGGAGGCTTGAACTTGGAGCTTGAAGGAATTCTTTTCCTCTTTAGGTAGATGAATGGGGAATAAAGGACTTAGGCTAATAAGAGTAGAAACCCTACTAAAAGTGGTCAAAACAACCTCACTTAAGAGTTAAAAGGGTGGGTAATTATAAAAATACCTCTGGAATTTAATTTAAGAAAAGCTGTTAAAAACCTCAGCTTCAGGTTCCACGGGTGTATTCCACGAGCCGTAGAATGAACCATGACTCGTGATTTTCACTCGTGGTTCCTGGCCCAAAAATCATGCTGCAGAAGGATTTTTACGAGTTAACAAGACGGTCCGTAGAATGGTCTACTGTTCGTAGACTCAGTCGTAATTTCTGGCCCAATATTTAGGCTGCAGAAGAGGAACTACGAGTCAATAGGATGGTCCGTAGAATGAACTACGATCTGTAATGTTCACTCGTGGTTCCTGAGAATAAGGCAGACCTCAGACCCAATACCACGAGTGGACATTACGGTCTGTAAATAAACTATGATCCGTAGAACCCACTCGTAGTCTTCAGACCAGAGACTGAACTTGCAGAACTTAAACCACGACTCTATTCTACGGCTCATAGTTCAAATCACGGTCCGTGATTTGGACCCATAATTTCTGAAAAGTTTAAATTTTTTTAGAGACTTTAAGTTTAAAAGTTGATTCAAATTCTGGGTGTTACATTATCCCTAATGACTCCTCATATGCCCCCGTACCCCGAGTTAGTTATGGAGGAGCCATCAGTATTTAGTTTATATCCCTTCTTTGGGGGTTGACATTTAAGATAAATCTTCCTAAGGCCCTGATTAGTATGGTTATTATAGGTAAGCATTAGGTATTTTATAGCTCTAGCATAAGGTACATCAATTGAGATTCTGTTGTTCTTTTTATTGTGGTAGTTTTCATTACTAGTTATTCACATATATCAAACATAAAAGGGTATAGCCATTTCCCACTTCAAGTGTTTTCCCCAAAATCTAGTGATATTTGTAATGATTTCTAGCTAGTGTCTACTCAAATAGAATTGCATGTTGATCTCATCATAATAAACCCAGGTCTATCCAGTATTTTTTTGCTCTTCTACAGTGGATGAAGATGTGCTCTATTGTTTCATTCATTCCACAGCAGTACCAATCCCCACTAATATCAATTCCCAAATAATTCAAGTAGTGGAAAGTAGGGAGTCTATCATGGGAGCAGAGCTAGAGAAAGTGTTTAATTTTGTTCGGGCATTTTAGTTTCCAAATCCATGTGAACCGATAATTGTGAATAGGGTGTTTTGGGAGTTATTTTTTAGGTGTTTATAGATTGATCCTGTTGTGAAGTCAACCAAACTATCGAGGGCCCAGTAAGCTCGGTCTTTGGTATCCCTAAAATCATATAGGTATACCCTAGTTATCAAGTTAATGATTTCATCACTAAGGGAAAATGATAGGCTGTTTAGGGTCCATGTGTTATTACTTATGACATCTTTAACTGTCATGCCTACTTCCTCACTTGTTAGGGGGGCCTGAATTAGACCTCTAAGGTTCCCTTTGTTTTGTATCCATTTGTTAGACCAGAAAGAGATATTTTTTCTATTGCCTATGGTCTAAGCCATTCCTTGTTTACAGATATCCCACCCAAGCATTATATTCTTCCAAGTAGGGCTTGTGATTGTAGTAGTTGATCTGGTACATGGAAATGAGCAGTTCTTTGAGTATTTGGAGATCAGTAGATTAGGCCAAGGTTTACTAGGCTTCATATAACATCTCCATGCAAGTTTGGAGAGCATGGACAGGTTTTCAGTTCTTGCTTTTTGTAGTCCTAGGCCCCCCGACTTTTGTCTCATGTCATTACGTCCCAATGTAGGAGATGTAGCTTATTTTTAGTGGCTATACTTCCCCATAAGAAATTTCTTTGTATCCTATCAATATGGTTGGTAATGTGTTTTGGCAGTTGAATATATTGCATAACATGAGTTGGGATACTATTGAGTGTGGACTTTGCAAGTGTAGCTCTTCCTGCCAGGTTGAGGAATTTAGTCTTCCACCCATTTAGTTTGCTTTGGAGATTGTCGATGATGAATTGGAAATCCTTGTTGGTAGATTTTTTGCTAGTCATTGGGAATCCAAAATATTTATCAAAGTCAGACCCCCTTTGATGCCTAGCTTGGATATTATTAATTGTTCAGTCAACTTGGTGTAATTCTTGAAGAAAATTATTTTGGACTTTGATAGCTTAATTGGTTGGCCAGATTCTAAGCTAAAATTTTCTTGTACATGAGCTACTGTGGAGGCATTTTCCTCTGTAGCTTGCATCATTAGGGTAAGGTCATCCACAAAAAAAGAGGTGTGAAAGTTTGGGTCCTTACTTGAAATTCTGATGGGAATCTAGTTCTTATTATCCACTTCTGCTTCGATTTTCCTAGATAGCATCTCCATGCATAGTATAAAAAGGTATTGGGATAAGGGGTCCCCTTGCTAATCCCTCTAGATGGTTTAAAATAATTTGTGTGAATCTCATTTACCAATACAACAACGTTAATGGATGTGATGCATGACATAAAAATATTTACTAGATTTGCAGGAAAGTTAAAGTATTGCAAAATTTTACGAATGAAGGGCCATTCCAATTTATCAAAAGTTTTTTTCAAGTCTATTTAAACTATCATGTTTGCCTTTTTATCCTTCATTTTCCTAAAGTGTGAAACCATTTCCAAAATGATGATAGCATTATCTGTAGCTTGTCTATTTTTCAGAAAGCTTGATTGGAAAGGTCCAATTAGCTGATCCATTATGGGTTTTAGCCAATTGGATATGATTTTGGTAATTATTTTCTAATTGGTGTTATATAAACTAATTGGTTGGTAGTTCTTTAGGGTGTCTGGATTTTTACACTTAGGAATGATATATAAGTTTTGTTTGCCTCCTGAGGGATAATGCCAATTTTGAAGATTCCTTTGTAATATTCCACCACAGAGTCCCTAATGATAGACCAATATTTTTGATAAAAGAAGGGATGCAACCCATCTAGACCTGGTGATTTAAGGGGGGCAAAAAAGTTAATAGCACCAAAAATTTCCCCATCTGTTAGGTTTTTTCCTAATAGAGCAAGGTAAGATTCGGATAGTGTACGGCAGTTCGTAACATTGTTGAGATGAATTCCTCCTTGAATGTTTGTAGTGAATAATTTGGAGAAATAGCCCTCCGCATGACTTGCTATTTGGTGTTTCTTGAACAACCATTGTCCATTTCTATTTTTTAATAGCCAGTATTTTGTTACATCTTCTTTGATTGAGGGTTGTTAATTGGAAGAATTTGGTGTTGGCGTCACCGCTATTCAACCAACTTATTCTTGATTTTAATTTCCAAAACTCCTCTTCAAGTTTAAGGATGTGGTTGAATTCCTCAATGATTTTACGCTCTATATTTATTAGAAAAAACTATGAGGATAGTTATTCGATTATTGTATGCCTTTTATTCCATTTAGCAATTTCCTTTTTTTAATAGAAAATGTTTCCGAAGGTTTATCTATTCCATTTTGTTACATTAGTTTTAAATTTTGATATTGCTTCTAATAGAGTTCTTGATATAGTCCAATTGTCGATTGGGGATTTTTGGGTAGG
The DNA here is from genome assembly GCA_003996215.1 of Jaltomata sinuosa. Lineage (NCBI taxonomy): Eukaryota > Viridiplantae > Streptophyta > Magnoliopsida > Solanales > Solanaceae > Jaltomata > Jaltomata sinuosa. Next base: position 143,496 of record QJPP01001503.1, on the reverse strand, counting down.
AGGTCCACATAGATTCGAATCTAAAAGTCTTGTTAGTAAACTGAGTTCGCTTTTTGAATTGGGAAATCATCAATGGACAGTGATCCGAGTGAGTATGGGGTAGGTGGTACACTTGTAAGTCAGGAAAAAAATTCTAACAAACTATCATTCAAAAAGAAACGGTCGATTCTTTCTTGAATTAGATTCTTGATATTTTTAGATCTCTTATTAAGCCACATGAACCTATTTCCTCTAAAGCCTAAGTCTATCATTTGGAAGTAATTGATAGTCTCCCAAAATTCATTTGTACATGGATTATTAATGGGTCTGCCTCTTATTTTGTCCTGACTACACATAACTTCATTAAAATATCCTCCTATAAGCCATTTCCCCTTATAGTTTTCTTTTAGTAGTTTAAGGTTTTCACATAATATATTCCTTTTGTTTCTATATGTACTTGCATATATACATCTAAACAACCAAATATCATTGAAAGATTATACCTTTATCATTGCATGAATTTCTTGGTCTGTGGTGGCTAATGTCTTCCCGCTCTAGAATGTTTTTATCCCACAAAACCACTGTACCACTCGAGTTCCCAATTGCTGGAACTTGGATCATTTTTGTAAATAAAAAGTCATCGATCAAACCTGATGATCTTGCATTTTTGTCTCCACCAGCGCTACTAGGGGGGCTTATGCCACTCTATGAGTGATCTAAAGCTCCTTCTAGACTCTTGGTTGTTACATCCCTTACAATTCTATATTATGATGTTCATTGATCTGTTCATAACAATTGGTGCTTCTATTGGAGTAGTCCTCTCCTTGTTCCATGGTGCTTATGGGTTCCTCAGGGTGGGGTTCATTACTAGCACAAAGCTCCCTATTACTGGAGTAGCCGATCTCCTTATATCTATTGAGCTTTTTGATAGATTCGGAGGATAGATAAGGATGACTTATTTGACAAATCTCTCTTTGAATTTCATTACTTTTACCTCTCTTAGAACCTCTATATATCTGTTCGTGTCTCCCTCATTAGAGCCAGGACTTCCCCTATTTCCCGATTCTGGTTCTTTATGTTCTCTATATTTTCCTGAATATTTGGCACTATTTGGGGTGTGGGAGATAGAGGTATTTGTGGTAGTACTTGTGTAGTGCTTGGTGCAATGGTTGGAGCATATATGCTTGGCCCTTCCCCTGCTTGGTTGTTGACCATTGTTGACCATTGTTGAGTATAAAGGCATAGCTCCTATCACATTCATTTGCGGATTCCATTGGTTCAGGAGCTCTTCCTGAAATTGTTGATGGAATATTGAGGGGGTAGATCGGCATCTCCTCGTGTACTATTGATACTAGTGGGTTGTGTAAAGGGAGCTCCCATCTAGCTGGGTAAAAGAAAGGCATTTGAGGAAGTTGGTAGTTTAGTGGAGGGAGTAGTGTGTTTGACAACTTAAAGATGGTTGTAGTAGGTCTCCGTAGCTATAACTCATGCCCTCAGATACTACATGAGCTATGAATTTTGGGTTTTGGACTATCACTATCACTTCCCTTCCCTCTACTATAACACTAAAGGAGAGGGTTCTCCCTCTCATGCTCAACCTCATCCATGATATCGGGATACTCAATAGTACTAGCGTTGGGGTCGCGTAGACCAGTGAGTCCTCCACCATGGTTGGGAAGGTCGGACAGGATTGCATTGGTGGATTGAGTTGGTTTGGTGGAGGATGAGGGTTCATGTTCCTGTTGGAGAGTGGAACGAAGTGGGGGATTAGTAGTCTTCTTGAGTTTAGGCGTCTTTAGTGAGACATCAATGTAAGGCAAGGCATCTCTTTCTATAAATGGCAAATTGATAGTTATAGAATGGATAGGTATAGATTTAGTAATTTTGGAGTTTTATAATGAGGAACTTTTTGTACTAGGAATATGAGTATCTGACAATAGATTATTCTTTGGGGGGTGTCCCTCCCAGGTGCTATACTAGATTTGGTAGGGATTGCATCTGTTGTAGATGTCATTGGGAGATGGAAGCTTCTTGAGGAAGCTTGGCCAGTTGTAACACATTTTATGGAATACTTGGACGAGAAAGTAGCCATGTCAGAAGGTGACATGTTAAGTTTTTCTTCCCCATTTGCGTTGAGGTTATTTTCGAACTTATTGTTATTGTGTGTGGTGTTATTTTTATTGATGAGTAAATTTTTAACCATGCCAACAGGTGTAGTGGTACTGTTAGAAGGTAATGTAGGCGTTAATGTAGGGGTTGGAGTAGGGATCATTTTAAAGTTGGGCGGTGGATCAGTAGCCACCATTTTTATTGAGTTTTCCAATTCTAGGGGATTTTGGTGTGACATCGTTTTGGATGACATCAGTTAATTATGGGTCTTGGTTGATAGCAAAGGTTGCACGTGATTGATGCTGAGGTCTAGCATTAATTAAATTTTATCTGTTGTGAACAGTGCTTTTGTGTTCTAGGGCGTTGAAGGTGTTCTTCTTATAATTTAAAATCTTTGAATCTAAAGATTTACCTGATGTTGCATCAAAAATATTAACGCTAATACCTGGATAGTTATCATTGGATTCCTCAGATATTCTTTCGAACTGTCTAACCTATTTATTTATTTTGTGAAATTGACGACCTACCCCTCTCCTTTTTGATTTATTTCTTGGTGTCTCTTTCTGGGTTGTTGTTCCTGTAATTTGGAGTTTTCATTTGTCGATTGGTTGGCCTCAAAGATTTGTGGGGTCGGCTTTGGTAGTGTGCAATAGTTATGGGTATGACCCAGATCTCCACATGTAGTACATAATATATCCTCTCCTTCATAAACTAGTTTTTGACGATGCTGGCCTATGAGCATGTGGTTCTTGACTGGAACCCTAATGCTTAACTCCACCCAGATGCGTGCATATCTACCTCTCAGTGTGGAAGACTTGCAGACATTTTGTTTGACCAAACGACCTAGTTTTTTTGCCACCTTAGCTAGGATAGAGTGATCGTAGAATTTCATAAGTAATTCTGGCAGGCGCACTCAAACAGCAGAAGAGGTTACTTTTGTTACTGATGCTACAAAGTTTGGGTGCCATCTCTTAATGGAGAGGAAAAAATCATTAATGAACCAAGGTCCATATTGTAGAGTTTTCTGCATGTTCTCTTCCTTAGGGAACTTAATTATATAGTAATCTGATCCCAAATCTATTAGAATAATTTCTTCTGTGGGTTTCCATAACATAGTAAGCCTTTTTCTTTTTCAGATATTGGTGGTTCATTCTCTTGCCAAACACTTTAATAATTATGGAGAAGGCCCATGGTTGGTATAATCTGTCCTTTTCCACTTTTGATCAGTCGTATCTTCCATTTTCATTGAGTTACACCCGTCTTCGACATTTGTAGATGCAGTTCCTTGGACATACTGTTCCATTATGGTGTCAAGGTATTAATTGTATCCTCCCTCATTGCCCCCGATCCATTTTTGGGCATGAGGGTAAGGGGTTAGTAACATATGTTTGAATGAGGATTTGTCATAGTTTGAATGGTTTTGGAGGTCAGTGGTTGTTGTTAGGATGAATATACCAGTGTCTACGTTATCTGGGTCTGGAGGTTCGCGTGGAACAGGTTGATTTCTTATGTGTTGTTGCATTTTTGTAACACCCCAGAATTCTATTCAGCTTTTAAACTTAGAAACTCTGCAAAATTCAAAACTTTCAGGAACCACGAGTCAAGTCCACGAGTCGTGGAAGTGATTCGTGAATCCAGTCCTATAGATCAACCTCAGGTTTAGAACCACGAGTCAGGTTCACGGTCTGTGAATGGTTCCACGAGTCGTGGAACCAACCCGTGGAACTCAGACTGAGGGTAGTCAAATTCCCTAGAAACCATGAGAGGTTTCTACGACCCGTGAAAGTTTTGAGTCGTCCTGTTAACTTGTAAAATCTCTTCTGCAGCCTATCTTTTGGCTAGAAAACCACAACTCCAATCCATGAACCGTGGTTACTTCTACGGCTCGTGGAAAGGACCCGTGAAACCTCAAGCCAAGGTTTTTAACAGCTTTGCTCTAATTAAATCTCAGGGGTATTTTTGTAACTACTCACCCTTTGAACTCTTAAGTGAGGTCATTTTGGCCACTTTTAGTAGGGTTTCTACTCTTATTAGCCTAAGTCTTTCATTACTTCTCATTCATCTACCAAAAGAGGAAAAGAACTCCTTCAAGCTCCAAGTTCAAGCCTCCATTTCTTTTCATCTTAGATCAAGCAAGCTTCAATAAGGTATGTGGGTATTTAATAAGGGATTCCTTTCATCCTTATGCCCGAAACCCATGTTTTACTTTGATTTATGAAATTGTGAAATTAGGGTTCTTACCCAAATTGGGAAAAAGTTATGGGTCTTCTTCTTTTTAAGCATCAATTTATGGTTTCTCATTACTTATCTATGATTTATTTGCGGTTCCTTAATTGATTTTAAATCCCGTGCATTAAAGATGATTTCTAGCAAGATTCCATTGAATTGCATATTTTCAAGTGAAAATTGGCATGATTAGATAACATGACCTTATGTATTTATGAAATTGCATGCCTGGTTCTTCAAGTTATGAATTTAGAAAGAACAGTATGTTTTGAATTATGGCTATGCTAAGTTTTAAGACTTATGATTTTGAATTGCATGCCATTAGATATGTCTTTATGCTTTTCAAACAGATTTGGCATTAGATATGTGACAAGTATAAGTTGAGCTATATGTATATTTTGGGAGTAGTATTTAGCAGCGAGCGACGTGGGTTCTTGATAACCCAAGTCTAATACTACGTTGCCACCGTAGGTTGCCCTTTGTGGCTTATGACAAGATCCTGATAGATAAGGTTCTAACCTTGGCTGATTAGGATAATCTTTTTCGGTGTGGGTGTATGAAACTAAAATCCATGCAGCTCATCATGATTTATGTCGGTTAAGAAAAACTCCCGTATGAATGTTTTTAAGTCTTATGCTATGTTGCCTCGTACCTTATGCTTAAATTATGATTTCTCTTATAATGCATGGATTCAGTTTTAACTATATTTCAAGTATGTTTTACTACATTTATGCATATCTCACATACTCGGTACATCCTACAGTACTGACACATATTATTGCGCTGCATCCTTTGATGATACAGATTCAGGCTCCTTCCCTCAGACTCGTGGCTAGACATCGCCGGAGATTCGGTTTCTGTTGGTGAGTCCTTATTATTCGAGGGCTAGTTTAGACTTATTTTTATTATGTATTTCTTTCAGATTTCTGAGTTAGTTGGGGTCTTGTCCCATCAACTCTTTATGACAGTTTAGAGGCTTCAGACATAGCTAGACTTGCATTCCGTGTTTGGATTCGGTATTTCTTAGACCTTGTTCCTATTTAGTTATGATTTCCTCTCTTCTTTTAGTATGCTTCCACTATGTTTCTTTGTGTTAATCTGAGTATGCTATTACCAAAGGTTAACTTGGGGCACTTATGGTCCCAGGTCCCGTGTTACACCTAAGGGGTAGTCTTGGGGCATGAAAAACTTGGTATTAGAGTGTTAGGTTTAAGAGTCCTAGGGTATCTGAAAGCCGCATAAAGTAGATCCCTTTCATAGGTGTGAAGCACACCACACTTATGAAAGGAAGGCTACGAGGTGTCTTAGAAAAAAAATCACTTTTTTCATGTTCACTATCGTGCGATAGAGTTTAACTCTATTTACCTTTCTAATCCATTCCTTACGCGTTTTAGATAATGCCTCCGTAAAGAAACCCCAAGAGGGATGCTAATCCTCATGTTCCTGACCACGAGGTTATGAATGCAGAATTTTGTGAAGCCATCTGTATATTGGTTCAAACCATGACAACTCAGTTGAATGAGAAAGAAAAACTGAAGAAGAGAAAGAGGAAGAACAAGAAAACCAGAACATGGAACCATGACTCTAGTCAGCAGAAAACTAGTTGTAGGAACCGATCATCTTAACAGCAGATGTCATCCAAATCAACCCCATCTCCAGTTAGCACACATGCACTCGATTCTCAGTCTTGTCATAGTAGGGCTCCAAAGACCTTGAGGTACCCTCGTTGTACCAGTTGTGGTAAGTTTTATCTAGGTGAGTTCCTTGTTGGCAAAGAGGGGTGTTTTAGGTGTGATCAGTTAGGTCATAGGATCAGGTATTGCCCCTCAGCTAAGCGGAGCAACAGTGGTGTTCAGCTCCAAAACCAATTCCTTTCACTGCCTAGCTAGTCGGGTCAGAGTATTCCTTCGAAAGCCGAATCAGTTATGTCACCAAATTTCTTCCTTTATGCATCTGTAGTCCCCATACCCCTATTCTTGTATGGTTGTGAGTTGTCTTAGCTTAGAACAAGCAGTGATAGAGGAGTATAGCATCATGATGGGTAGTAGAAAGAGAGAGTTGTGGGTTGTTAGAACCATGTAAGCTTGACATGTCATTGCTAGGGATAGGTTGAAAGTTAATAAATGTGAAGCATACAGCCCCTATATGAGATAGAAAGGGTGAGGCCTAGAACTTTAGGTGAGGGAGAGCCTTAGACTATAAAATGAAATGAATATTCATACTAGATTCTAGAGTAGTGTCTGTTCTGTTAGGGTAAGTGATCATAGTTCTGCTTAGAGATTGGCGTGAAGTTCACAGACTTAGAAAGGTAGCATGAATCTAAGGGGGAGATGATGGAATGTAGAATCAGTTAGATTTTTTAGGCTCAGGTAGTGATGCTAAGGAGTGTTAGAACATAGTTAGGGGGCAACAAAAGCTTATTTCCATCCTAGTATCATAAGTATACTTCTGTCGTTATAACACCCCATTCATGTCTTGTATTCCAGTGCCATGGCCGTATTTCAAATTCCCAGACTTCATGCAAATTCACGCCCTTGCTCAGTTCCTAAAACAAACAAAAATTACTCTAGACAACGATTCCAATCTTACTCTATGATTCTACGAATTCTAGATTTACGCCATGATACTCATTTTATATAAAAGCTCATGTCTCACCCTATGCTCAGCTCTATATACTCAGTCCTCAAACATGCCTTAGTGGCTGATGAAATTGTGCTACATCATGTATATGCTCATACCAGATTTCTCGAATAATTTATGCTTGTGATTTCCTTACTCTAACCATGCTTTGTATGTCCAGGATGTGGGACACTCATGCCCTTTCACTTGACTTCTCAAACCCCACCTTGAGTGGCTAGACCAAGCTAAGTGTAAGTCAAGGCAGATCAATATTCCTTCATTTGTGAAACTCATGCTCCCACTCTATTCCCTCAGTGAACTTGGCTTGTGTTGTCATAGCTTTTAGTATAGGAAGCTAAGTAGTAGCCTAGATGAGAAGTTGTAGGTTGTAAGCGTGGATGAAAAGTGAGGTGAGGATTATTCATATGAAACAGTTAGATGAGAAATTTTGGTATATCTCTTTGTAGAGGTTCTTTAAGTTACAGCTCCGAGATATGCTAGGGAAGAGGGTAGAAGTCTTGGATAGTATGAGCTACAAACCATAATGGGACCATAGTTATAAGCTTGAATATCGTGATGAGATGCATGTGGATCTTTACTATGTGCGGCTAGTGACCCCTTAATTATGAGCTCAAGGTTAGTTGATCCTTGTGATAAGAAGAAATACTATTCTTAGGAGATAACTCCAGACACAAAAGATTTAGCTGAGATAGGCTTCAACATGGTGAGAGAAGGTAGTTAGACTCAGACCTTAGTATCTATATGTGCGCTGGCGAGAGAATTGTAGTTGCTTACAGTAAGTGCGGTTAGAAGGAAGTGTTTTTCTCATATAGTTCTTCTATCAGTTTGATGTCCCTTTTAGTTAACTGCAATTTATAAAGATGCGTTTGTCCTATATGAGTTCCAGCTAAATCCCGACTCTTAATCCGAACCAGACGTCATGTTAGATATTCAGTTTTATGTCCCATCAGTTGTTCTTATGCTCTCAGTACGCATACATGTCTCATGAATCCAGCTCAGTTTATATTTCAAGTCAGAAATCAGTTACCATGTTAGTACTCCATTTTAAAAAAAAACTCAATTAAGGGAGCTACTTGGGAAGAAGGAGCAACCATGATGTCCAACCACCCTCATATTTTCCTTCCAACCCAGTTTCAGCTTAAAGAAGTTGTTTCCTCCTTAGTATGTCCCTCTGATTCTAGTCCATTAGCCTTTTCTCATGATCCTAGCATGCATTCATGTTTTCGAAGTTAGTTCAGTCATGTTTTAAGTTAAAAACTCAATTTTCATGTTATGTTGGTTGGTTCGACTATTTCTCTCTACTTTTCCTTACTTAGTCTCATTCGAGGACGAATGATCTGAAGGGGGAGATATTGTAACACTCCGGAATTCGATTCAGTTTTTAAACTTAGAAACTCTGTAAAATTCAGAACGTCCAGGAACCACGATTCAAGTCCATGAGCCGTGGTTAGAACCACGAGTCGTGGAAGTGACTCATGAATCCAGTCTTGCAGATCAACCTCAGTTTTGAGAACCACGAGTCAGGTTCACAGTCCGTGGATGGTTTCATGAGTCGTGGAACCAACCCGTGGAACTCAGACTGAGGGTAGTCAAATCTCCCAGAAACCAAGAGAGGTTTCTACGACTCGTGAAAGTTTCCACGAGTCATCCTGTTAACTCGTAGAATCTCTTATGCATCCTATCTTTTGGCTCAGAAATCACGACTCTAATCCACGAACCGTGGTTACTTCTACGGCTCGTGGAAAGGACCTGTGTAACCTGAAGCCAAAGTTTTTAATAGCTTTGTTCTAATTAAATCCCATGGGTATTTTTATAATTACCCACTCTTTTAACTCTTAAGTGAGGTCATTTTGGCCACTTTTAATAGGGTTTCTACTCCTATTAGCCTAAGTCTTTCATTACTCCTCATTCATCTATCAAAAGAGGAAAAGAACTCCTTCAAGCTCCAAGTCTCAAGCTCCAAGTTCAAGCCTTTATTTCTTTTCATCTTAGATCAATCAAGCTTCAATAAGGTAAGTGGGTATTCAATAAGGGATTCCTTTCACCCTTATGCCCAAAACTCATGTTTTACTTTGATTTATGAAATTATGAAATTAGGGCTCTTACCCAAATTGGGAAAAAGTTATGGGTCTTCTTTTTAAGCATCAAATCATGGTTTATCATTACTTATCTATGATTTATTTGAAGTTCCTTAATTGATTTTAAAATCCCATGCATTAAAGATGATTTCTAGCATGATTTCATTCAATTGCATATTTTCAAGTGAAAATTGGCATGTTTAGATAACATGACCTTATGTATTTATAAAATTGCATGCCTAGTTCTTCAAGTTATGAATTTAGAAAGAACAGTATGTTTTGAATTATGGCTATGCTGAGTTTTAAAACTTGTGATTTTGAATTGCACGGCATTAGATATGTCTTTATGCTTTTCAAACAGATCTGGCATTAGATATGTTACAAGTATAAGTTGAGCTATATGTATGTTTTGGGAGTAGTATTTAGCACCGAGCGACATGGGTTCCAGATAACCCAAGTTCAAAACTACATTGTCAACGTAGGTTGCCCTCTGTGGCTTATGACAGGATCCTGATAGATAAGATTCTAACCTTGGACGGTTAGGACAACCTTTTTCGGTGTAGGTGTATGACACTAAACTCCATGCAACTCATTATGGTTTATGTCAATTAAGAGAAACTCCCATATGAATATTTTTAAATTTTATTCTATGTTGCCTCTTACCTTATGCTTAAATTATGATATCTCTTATGATTTCTCTTATTATGCATGGATTCAGTTTTAACTATATTTTAAGTATGTTTTACTACATTTATGCATATCTCACATACTCGGTACATCCGATAATACTGACACATATTCTCGCGCTGCATCCTTTGATGATGCAGATTCATGCTCCTTCCTTTAGACTCGTGGCTAGACATCGCCGGAGATCCAGTTTCTGTTGGTGAGTCCTCATTATTCGAGGGCTAATGCTAGACTTATTTCTATTATGTCTTTCTTTCAGATTTCTGAGTTAGTTGGGGTCTTGTCCCATCAACTCTTTATGACAGTTTAGAGGCTTCAGACATAGCTAGACTTGTATTCCGTGTTTGAATTCGGTATTTTTTAGACCTTGTTCCCATTTAGCTATGGTTTCCTATCTTCTTTTAGTATGCTTCAGCTATGTTTCTTTGTGTTAATCTGAGTATGCTATGACCAAGGGTTAATTTGGGGCACTTGTGGTCCCGGGTAGTGCTGCCCGCCGGACCAGTTGATACGCCCAAATTACAACTCCAATTACGAAGCGTAAGCGGTCGTCGTCAAATATAGAACCCAACTAAGGTTGGGGTCGATCCCACAGGGAATAAGGTGCAAATTAAGTCGTTAGTGAATTAAATGACTAGTAATCAATAGTTTTCGGTAAATGGGGGGTTGTATGTGATCAATATTTGAACAAGGCAAATAACTAATCTCGAGTTTCTACGAGTAATAATCGATATGAGAATGAACTAGGGAAGTGTTCACCATGGCGTCGTAACAAGTTTGACTCAAAGCTTAACCGGGTTCATTCTATATGCATGTCACGATGTGATTGAATTAATGGTATCATCTAAACGTTTCTCAACCAAATAGACAAATTTCCTTTTCAATTCTCTCGAACTTGAAAAGGTGAGCTTGCTTATTTCAATCCTAAAACATCAAGTAGATTAATCTAGTTACAGTATTAATCATAAGACGAGAGTTGGTAGTCTCGAATCCTCGTAGTTAATCAAATTTCCCGGTTTTAATCTCTTTACTCAAGCAAATTAAACCTAGGCATGTCCTAATGTTTGCAACCACTAGAAAACGTTAATAATGAATGATTAACAACGTGACAACATAAAGATTGAACTCTACGCTACCCGGAATCTATATTGCTACTTTCGCCATGGCTCCCACAACCCTAGTTGTGGGAAGTTAGTTACTCATGCTATTAGGAGAAGAGAAGAAAATCATATTCAAAATAGAAAGAAGAGATTCTTACGATATATGAACACAAGCTTCAATTATCCAAGAACAAGAAACCAAGATCCCAAGAACAATGGAAGAATATGGTGAAGAAGAAGACAAACGTGTTTGTCGTATTTCTTCCTCTCAAAAGTCGCTCAAAAATATCCTAGAACTATTGGGTAATGAATAATAAAATAAGCCTAACACAGGGTATTTATAGTAGTGCAGGAAATTAAGTCCAAAAATAAAACATTCGGAATCCGCGTCGCGTTGATGGCCCACCCTGACGGACCGTCACAGGCGTGACTGGCCGTCACGGTGGCTGTCACCACTAGGCAGTGGTGCTGCCTCACTTGACGGCTATCTTGACGGACCGTCACCTTGGTGACTAGCTGTCACGGTGGCCGTCACCACTAGGCAGTGTTGCTGCCTCACTTGACGGTCATCTTGACGGACCGTCACCTTGGTGACTGGCCGTCACGGTGGCCGTCACTCTTATCCAGAGGGTCTTTTTGCTCGTATTTCCTTCTGTTTCTATGTTTGTCTCTCTTTCCTGCTAACATAACATAAAACATCAAAAAACGACGACGGTTGCTTGAGAACTTACGGTTATTCTTAGTTTAAAGGAGTCAAATGTGCCATAGAATGGCGGCACATCAACACCCTCAACTTAGACGTTCGCTTGTCCTCAATCAACATGACATAAAATAAAAACAATAAGACGACTCAACTAAGAAAACAAACTCGTGTTACTAGCAAATCATGGCCCTTCAACAGTTCATTAAATTTTTTTAAATCAAGCCCCCTAGTAGCACACAAATGTATGAAACGTTAACTTGCAAGGATCCAAACATGTCATTCCGATATGATAGAATGTTCTACATACACACGTGCAGCTATCCTAACAGTCAATAGACAATACAGAAATCTTGGTGCCCTCACCACAAAGAAGTCCCACACACAAGATTTGGGACTAGGTAAGGCGCTCACACTCACAAACGATTTCAAACAATGCACATGCGATGCCATAAGCTTGCCCTTGCTATTCTATTTCAGTTTTTTCAGAAAGCCGCTTAGGATCACTACAGGACTTGTTTTGGCTTGTAATGAGGCTTCGGGTGCAGGTAGGATACGTTTGGGGAATAGTGACTAAACCCTCCTTGGAATCACTGACCTACTATTTCCACTTAACTTTACTCTGTCCATCCTTATTCACCTTTTTATTCCCTTCTTTCTAGCTACAGGTGCGGCCTCTTTATTTTGACAATTCTTTTTATCTCTTTTTCGTTCTTTTTCATCTCTTTTGGTTTCTTTTTCTTTCTTTTCTTAGACACACACCCGACATTTTCATTCTATCCACAACCAATCTTATCCATCCTATTTTTCTTATCATTTACTTCTATAGTAGCCACCCTCAACTTAGGCTAATTGCCTGAGTTGAGGTGCACGATGTCCAAGGAAGGACTAGGGCCAAAATAGGGATTCAACGTTAAAAAGGAATGGTGACAGGTTATTGAAAGAATAGGGTCAATTATGGCTCATACAGGGATCAAAGGGATTATTTGCATTTGGATGGTCTTATAGGCTAAGTGGACTGCACACAAAAAGGGCCTGTGATCCTTTCCTAAGCAACCAACTTCAAACTTAACAAAATAGACCGGGCAAGTTCTAGATGCATGCACAGAGTAAGAATTTATAACAATAAGCTCACACACACTTGGCACCAAGAAACCATACCACTACCAACTATCAAAACATCAGCTCGGCTTAAGCATACTTATTAAAATCATAACCACACAATGACATTCAAGGATCCAGAACAGTCAATCATTTCAACATAAGTACGAAATTAACTTTACCTTTTCAGAGGGGGCTCCTTTTAGTTCAACTTTGCAAAAAGCCATGCTTGCTATTGACACCAGGAAACAACACAAACAAAATTTAAAATGACAACCTAAACATGCCGGTTCTACTAGATAGCACACCGGAGGGAAAAGAAACACGACAACAAAAACCCTCGGTGGTGAACGACTCACAGGTATCCCAACACCCTCAACTTAGACTCATGCATTGTCCCCAATGCATACATGTGAACGCTAAAACTGTGAGAGAAAGGAATACCTGTGAAGCCCATAGGACTCAGAGTTTAGCATGATGTTGGAGACCGCCAGGGTCTCCAAAGCAGGCGAAATCGATGGAATAGGTGCAAGCGACATCATCCTGTTGAGCTCCAACTTTCTCTTTTATCGGCTCCACAGCTAGTCGCGACAACTTCTTTACTCTTTCTAACTCATTTCCTTTGCTTGTTTTCTTGCGGTTTTTTCTTTTCCTTGATTTGTTTTCACTGCCTTCCTCTGTAGGTTTCTCTTCTTGTGATCGCAACATCATTCTCACAATAGCTAGAGTCTCGACACAACCCTTCTCCTCAATATGCACATCCGTAGGGGCTTCATCAATAACATTTATAACCGCGACTACCCTCATGTCTCTTGGTTGCTTCATCAACTTACACGCATTAAACTTGACCAATTCATTGTTTAATCTGAATGTCAGTTCGTTTCTTTCCATGTCGACTAACACTCTTGCAGTGGCTAACAATGGTCGTCCCAAGATTATGGGAACTTCAAAGTCCACTTCGCAATCTAAGATCACAAAGTCAGCCGGGAATATAAACTTACCAACCTTTACCAGCACATCAGACAATATTCCTACCGGTCGCTTTACTGAACGGTCAGCCATTAACACCCTCAAGGTAGTTGGTTTGGGCGCTCCCAAACCCAATTGTTTATAGACTGCCAGCGGCATCAAGTTGATGCTAGCACCAAGATCACACAAGGCTTTTTCAAAGTTGAATTTCCCAATAGTACAGGGAACAGTAAAAGCACCTGGATCTTCCTTCTTTTCCACTAACGATCTTGAAGAAATAGCACTGCAGTGGTGGAGGTCATCTTCTGGTTCAAATCTCACTGTCCTCTTCTTGGTAATCAAGTCCTTCATGAACTTGGCATATCCGGGCATTTGTTCAAGAGCGTCCACCAATGGGATGTTCACTGATATCTGCTTGAGCATGGTCATGAAATTTAGGAACTTTCCATCTTCCACTTTCTTCTTCAAACGTTGTGGGAAAGGAGGCGGTGGCCGAGGCATCATAGTTGGAAGTTTTTCCACTTCCTTGCTTTTATCCGAGGGTCTTTTCGTACCATCCTCTGCCACATTTTCATTCGCATCATCACCTTTCTGAGTCTGAATTACCGGATGTGATTCCGATAATATTTTACCGCTTCTTGTAGTGATCGCCATACAGCTCGCGTCATTCCTCGGGTTTTGAATGGTGTCGCTCGGCAAGGTCCCGGTCTTCCTTTGATTTAGAGACGCCGAGATTTGACTCACTTGCTGCTCTAATTGTTTGATCAAAGTGGAATGTGAATCCACTACCTGACTCATTGCTGATAATTCAGTCCTCATCTCCTTTACCCCAGCGTCCGTAGATTCCACCTTCAACAGCATCCTAGCCATCATGTTTTCTAGTTTGGACGTCCCTGTCTCATTAGCTTTGTCACGATTCCCAGGTGGTACATACAACCCACCTCCATCAGTTTTATTCTTCCAGTTCCCCTGATCGCGGTCCCTGTAGCCAGCTTTTTCATAGTAGTTGTCCCTCTGATAGTTCCGACCTTAGTTTCCCTGACCATTGGCCTGGAAACCACCCAAATAATTTGCCTCCTCATCAGGTTCAAACTCTGCTGCTCTACCTTGGGAATCCACAGCTTTCACTTTCTCAATACCTCCTGACAACAAATGCTTTGTCAGTAGGTCCATTTGCATCTTCAGATGGGCCATATCTTGGTCCCGCTCTTCCTCCTTCCTGCGCTGCTCTGCTGGCATACCAACTGCATAAGTGCTAGCTGCTACATCTGTATCACGTGTATGCCAGGCCCTGTTGGTTTTGGTGAGCCTGTCCAAAATAGTTGTGGCCTCAATAAAAGTGAGACCCATAAATGCTCCACCTGCTGCGTTATCCAATGTCGGCTTGGTAGCCAAATTCAGTGCCCTGTAGAACGTCTGCATCAAAAAATCTTCGGTCAACTGATGGTTTGGGTACTGTGTCAGTTTTTTCTTGAACCGCAACCAAGTCTCATGTAACGCCTCATGAGGTTGTTGTCTGAAGTTGCTAATTTCATCCCTCAACTGTATCATCCTAGAGGGAGGAAAGAACATTTCTAGGAAAGCTCCTTTCAACTCTCCCCAGGTGGTGATAGAATCGGGGGTTAGCTCTGTCAACCATAATGCTGCCTCATCAGACAGGGACAGCGGAAACAACCTGAGCCTGATCGCAGTCTGACTTACTCCAGGCAATTCGAACGACTTGCAGATACCCAAAAAATTCATCAGGTGTCGGTTTGGATCATCACCAGCAACACCACGGAACACTCCTCTCAAGTTCAACAGCTGAATCATTGTGCTAGTAATGTTGAACTTGGCCCTGGGTGCTAGCGGAGGAAACGCAATAGCGCCCGTGGCACCAACTCCATCTAAGTCGACCTCCTCATCATTCAACCCAATATCATCCTCAAGACCACCAGCATTCAAAAGTTGTTGGGCTTGCTGAGCTGCAACGAGTCTCGCTGCCTCTTGTTGTTGTAAATTCATGTTTCGCGTTATCGTTCTTGCGAGCTCGGGGTCATAGGGTAATATTGGTTCACCCGAGCATCGGGTACTTGGCATGCATAACTATGTAACCTGTAATAAACAAAAACAACAAATAAAAGTAAAAGCAGGAAATATGACTAAGAGTCAAATAAACACACCGGACTTAATAAACAACTGTAGTCCCCGGCAACGGCGCCAAAATTTGATACGCCCAAATTACAACTCCAATTACGAAGCGTAAGTGGTCGTCGTCAAATATAGAACCCAACAGAGGTTGGGGTCGATCCCACAGGGAATAAGGTGCAAATTAAGTCGTTAGTGAAGTAGATGACTAATAATCAATAGTTTCCGGTAAATAACGGGGGGGGGGAGGGTTGTGCGATCAATAAGCGAACAAAGCAACTAATAACGTACGAGTTTTGACGAGTAATAATCAATATGAAAACGAACTAAGGAAGTGTTCACCATGGCGTCGTAACAATTTTGACTCGGAGCTTAACCGGGTTCTTTCTATATGCATATCACGATGTGATTGAATTAATGGTATCATCTAAACGTTTCTCAACCAAATAGACAAATTTCCTTTTCAATTCTCTCAAACTTGAAAAGTTGAAGTTTCTTATTTCAATCCTAAACATCAAGTAGATTAATCTAGTTACAGCATTAATCCTAAGACGAGAGTTGGTAGTCTCGAATCCTAGTCGTTAATCAAATTTCCCAGTTTTAGTCTCTTTGCTCAAGCAAATTAAACCTAGGCATGTTCTAATATTTGCAACCACTAGAAAACGTTAATAACGAATGATTAACAACGTGACAACATATAAATTGAATCCTACGCTACCCGGAGTCTATATTGCTACTTTTTCCATGGCTCCCACAACCCTAGTTGTGGGAAGTTAGTTGCTCATGCTATTAGGGAAAGAGAAGAAAATCATGTCCATAATAGAAAGAAAAGATTCTTACGATATATGAACACCAGCTTAAATTATCCAAGAATACAAAGCTAAAATCCCAAGAACGATCAAGAAGAAGAAGAACAACGAATTGTATCATGTTTTCCTCTCAAAAACTCGCTCAAAAATATCCTAGAACTATTGGGTAATGAATAATAAAATAACCCTAATACAGGGTATTGATAGTAGTGCAGGAAACTAAGTCCAAAAATAAAATGTTTGGAATCCGCATCGCGTTGACGGCCCACCCTGACGGACCGTCACAGGCATGACGGTGGCCGTCACCACTAGGAAGTGGTGCTGCCTCACTTGACGGACATCTTGACGGACCGTCACCTTGGTGACTGGCCGTCACGGTGGCCGTCACTCTTATCCAGAGGGTCTTTTTGCTCGTATTTCCTTCCGTTTCTATGTTTGTCTCTCTTTCCTGCAAACATAACCTAAAACATCAAAAACGAGACGGTTGCTTGAGAACTTACGGGTATTCTTAGTTTAAAGGAGTCAAATGTGCCGTAGAATGGCGGCACATCAATATACCCTTTGGAAATCATTTTTCTGGCCTTAACGTAAGAGATGAATAGATCTACAGGCATTGAGGTACTACCCTTCCATTCTAAGAATAGCTCATTTGGAAACTGAAACCAAATAATCTTAGTTCTGTAATCAACTGAGGCATAACATAAATGTAACCAATCCATGCCTAGAATAATATCAAAGTCAGTTATTTCTAACTCTACAAGATCGGCTGAGGTGACTTTTTGGGAAACTGTGATAGGGCAATTTCTGTATACCCGTCTAGCTATAACTGGGTCACCAACTGAAGTAGAGACTGAGAAAGGTTCTGGGAGAATTTCAGGACTGACACCAAAATTTACTACTATCTAAGAAGTTATAAAGGAAAGTGTAGCCCCTGGGTCTAACAATGCATAAACATCTAAACAAAAGACTTGTAACATACCAGTGACCACATCGGGAGAATCCTCCTGGTCCTGTCAATTCCGAAGGGCATATAATCTTTTTTGGCACTGACCACCACCTATACCCGGCGAGGCACACTTCTGAGTGGGGCGATATGCTAGAGCTGTTGTAGAACTTGCCTGATTCGTTGGGCAAACATCCTTGCCCTTCTGAGAAGCTGCTGGACAATCCCTCATACCGTGTCCTGGCTTACCACACCCAAAACAATTTCCACTACCTGCCATACACTCACCCTGGTGATTTCTACTGTACTTCTTGCAAACTGGATGAGTGCGCCCGCTAGTAATTGTACCTTAGGACTTAGAGCCTGGCGCTCTCTCCCATCGATCTTATCTGAACTTAGGCACTAGGGCACTAGTAGAAGATAGGGCTGGAGCTAAAAATTTCTGACAGAACTGAGAGCGGTTACCACCCTCTGACCTTTGTTGAGAGTAGTTGAAGTCACCTATCCTAGCTCTCTTACTATCTCCTCCCCTCTCTTTGATTTTCTCCTCCTCGATTTGCTGAGAATAAGTAACCAACCTGGAAAAATCTATCTCCTTAACCAGCATAGCAGTCTTGCACTCCTTGACCACATCTTCGGACACACTAGATATGAACTTACCCAAGTGAGCTCTGGAGTCAGCTACTATCACCAGAACATAACTTGAGAGCATATTCCTCACACTCATGTCATTCTGCTTTAAATTTATGAATTCTTGTACCTTGGCTTCCCTAAGATCAAGTTGGAAAAACTTATCCAAAAAGGCAGTCATGAAGTGATTCCAATTCACTGGGCCTGCATTAGCACAACGAGACTCCTTCCACTATTGATACCAAGTATAAGCCACTCTCTTAAGCTGGTAGGCAGCTAAATTTGCACTCTCAATCAGAGTGACACCTATGATATCTGTTACCTTCTAGATGTCATCAAGAAACTCTTGTGGATCCTCCTCTAACTTGGACCTATGAAATTCTGTAGGGTTTTGTTCATCTGAGTGAAGTCTCAAATTTTAGCTGCGATAGAGTTAGTTTGAGGTGGAGCTGGTGCCATAGCCTGCTGATGACCTGAGTGGTCATGGCCTAAGCAAGCACCTAGAAAGTAACCCTAAATTTGGCATGGGTAACTTGCTTATTCAGAGGGTCTGCTGGAGCTGCTGGTTCTGGTTAATTCTTGGCGTTGGCTCTTCTAGGAGGCATTTTCGGTAACACGTAGAGCACGAGTTATAAGGAGATTAAATAGAGTTCATACTCTATAGTAGGAGCTGGAAAAGAAAGAAGGGAAGTTGTTCCAAATTACATATCATAGCTTCTCCCCCATAAGTGTGGCACGCTTCACACCCATTAAAAAGACTCTACTCGACGCGGCTTTTAGACACCCTAGGAGACTTAAACTTGATGCTCTGATACCAAGTTTATCATGCCCAGAGGCTACCACCTAGATGCAACAGGGTGCTTAGTGTCATAAGTGACCCCAAGCTAACCCATGGTCTTGCAAATTTAGACAATCTCTGATAAAAGAATACACTGTATGGAAGACTAAAAATAATTAAATATCTAAAGTGGAAAAGAGCCCAAAACATATCTGAATATAAAATATACCAAGAGTATAATGATGCCTGTAAAACAACACTAACAACTCAATAACTGAATCTAGTCTATGTCTTAAAGCATCTAACTCATATGAGCTACTGGGACATGTCCCCAGCTAACTCTTCTAATCTAAAACTGAAATATAAAGATTGAAAGATAAAAGCATATCTATCATCCTCGAACTATGAGGACTCACCAATGAAGCTGCTGAGTGAGGACTGAAAATCAAGCTAAGCACGGTCTGGATGCTAGCGCCTGAACCTACATCATACAATAACGTAGCATAAAGTATGCATCACTACTTTGAATGTACTGAGCATGCGGGATATATACTAAGCTGAACAACGCAAAACTGAGCATGGAAATATATACTGTAGCATAAACTGAATGATAATCTGGATGCAATGACCAAGTACTAACATGAATATATAATATGCTGAGCTGAATAACTGAAATAGATACTGAGTACATAGTCAATGCAATATAAGTCTGATTGTGGGAGCTACTATTAACCTACATACTCCAAGATGAGCTAACTGTGGGGACAACCTAAAAACCCTGGATGGAAGGGTGGTCATACCGTGCCAAGGGTACGAACAAAGCTGACGTGGATCCACTAAATTGATGTCCACAAGGGACAAGGGTGACCAACCTAATCTGACAGGTGACCCCTTTTCTACCGACGATAGCACCGTAGTTCTGGGACTTGGGGACTGCTATTAAAGGTCTTAGCCTAATCTAACAGCTAAGCCTTCAACCCCTCGTCTGTTTGATACTAAGTCCACTCCCAACTGATTTTAAGTAATGAAATGCAAGCTGAAACACTGGATAGCTCAAATACTGATAAATCATCTGAGAATGCAACATACATATACTAAAACTGATGGCATTCTATTATGAAGCATGATTGTCTGAATTATCTGCCTAGCAAGTATAATTTATGACTACTGAAATTAACACAAGCTAGGGTTTCTGAGTCCAGTACATATGACTATACTAGTTCTCCAAGAAAACATGAATTAAATATCATATAAGTAGTAGCATCAGAATTGCAATAAACCCCTAAGATTTAGGAACCCTAGGTTTGAATAATTCATGGAGAACTGAAGAACTGAAGAACTGAAGAACTTAGTGAATCTAGGGACTCAATGGGTGAGAGGAATCCATTGATGAAATCCCACATACCTGGTGGAGAATCTATGGAGAAATCCCTTGGGTTTTTGGGCTGAGCTTGAGAAAGCCTTTTGCTGTTTCTTGAGAAGACTGAAAATTGAGCTAAGTGGTTTGGATGATGAGTGCCTGAACCTACATCATACAATGATGTAGCACAAAGTATGCGTCAATACTTTGAATGTACTGAGCATGTAGGATATATACTAAGCTGAACAATGCAAAATACTGTAGCATAAACTGAATGATAAGCTGGATGCAATGACTAAGTACTAACATGAATATATATATGCTGAGTTGAATAACTAAAATAGATACTGAAACTGTGGGAGCTACTACTGACCGACATACCCCAAGCTGAGCTAACTGTGGGGCCAACCTGTAACCCTGGATGGAAAGTTGTTCATACCGTACCAAGGGTACAAACAAAGCCGACGTGGATCCACTAAACTGATGTTCATGAGGGACAAGGGTGACCAGCCTAATCTGACAGCTGACCCCTTTTCTACCTACGGTGGCGCTGAAATTCTGGGACTTGGGGACTGCTACTAAAGATCTCAGCCTAATATGATAGCTAAGCCTTCATCCCCTCATCCGCTCGGTACTAAGTCTACTCCCAACTAATTTTAAGCTATGAAATGCAAGCTGAAACACTGGATAGCTCAAATACTGATAAATCATCTGATAATGCAACAAACATATACTGAAACTGATGGCATTCTATTCTGAAGCATGATTGTCTGAATTTTCTGCCTAGCACGTATAATTTATGACTATTGAAATTAGCACAAGCTAGGGTTTCTGAGTCCAGTACATATTACTATACTAGTTCTCCAAGAAAACATTAATTAAATATCATATAAGTAGTAGCATCAGAATTGCAATGAACCCCTAAGATTAAGGGAACCCTAGGTCTGAATAATTTATGGAGAACTGAAGAACTGAGTGAATCTAGGAACTCAATGGGTGAGAGGAACCCATTGATGAAATCTCACATACCTGGTGGAGAATTTATGGAGAAATCCCTTAGGTTTTGAGGCTGAGTTTGAGGAAGCCTTTTGCTTGTTCTTGAGAGAACTGTCACCTCTTTTCTTCCAAATTTTTCTAAGTCTGATTAGTTTTTGGAGAATGGGGAAATAAGAGTGAAAATCTCTTTAATTACCCCTTAAACGACTAAGGTTCAGAATTAAGAGAGTAGGGAAAAGACTAGAATACCCCTGAATTAATTAAAGGAAAACTACTAAAATTTTCGACTTAGGTCCCACGGATGTGAACCAATCTTGTGGAAACTTTCATTGCTCGCAGAACCCTGTCGTGGTTCCTGGGCCTTTTTGTCAAGCTGCAGGTCTGATTTCCACGAGTTGGGTTCACGACCCATGGAACCATCCATGGTTCGTGGAACCCTCTTGTGGTTCTCCGTACAGGAAATCCGAGCTGCTGGATATGGGCTCCACAAGTGTGGTTCATGACTCGTGAAAACTTCTACAGATCATGGATCCCACTCATGGATACTGGAGTTCAACTTTAGGAAGTTTTTCATGGGCAACTTCTATGACCCATTGAAACTTCTACGGTCCATGATTCCTATTCGTGGTCCTAACCTCAGAGAGGCTGACCTCTATTTTGAGTTCCATGAGTCCAGTCCACGACTCGTGGATTATTCCACGGCTCGTGGATCTGACTTGTGGGATGACTGACAGTTGAAAATTTTATTTCTTCCTGGTTTTCTGAGCTGAGTCTAGGCTTGGAAGTTCTGGGGAGTTACAGTGAGTGTCATCATCATCATCATCAGCGACCTCGGCAGCCTGGCTGCTTCCTGCTCCATCTACCTTTCTCTTCTTCTTAATAGTGGCCACTCTCACCTAGAGACGGTTGAAGGCAATATCCATCTCCACCTCCCTCTCTGTATAATCCTCGGGCACCCCAACCTGTGTGCACAACTCAGACACTAAACCTGGAAGGAAGGGGCCTTTCCTAGGAACCCAGTAGAAGTACCTCCACTCAGAGATGATCTGGTGCCCCACATTCATAATGATCCCCTGCATAGCACACACAATTACCAAAGCCCGATCATAAGTCACGTCGATGGTATTGCCCGATGGATGAATCCTTTGGGATACCAAATTCAGCCACCTCCTAGCATCGGCTGAAAAGTAGGTACTAGTGATGCCCTCAGCACTGGGCCAGTAGACCTCACCTCTGAACTCCTCATCGACCAAGGTATCCCTCAGCCAAGTCATATCCCACAGTCGATCCTTGGCCTCGTAGGCTGCATTTGAAATATGAGGCACTTCTAGCACCACATTGATAGTTTGAGAGTCCACAGGGACATCCACCCCTTGGAAGCGGATGGTGGGTTTGGGATCATTTCAATGAATGGTGGGGATTATAGCATAGAACTCTTGTACCTAACCTGTATGCACAGAAGGGGGAGCCATCACCAATGGGCCCCAACCAAACTCTTGGAGCCTGCGATAGAAGGTGGATGCTTTCTCATCCACCCCATCCATCTTGAAGGCCCTCCCGAAATAGAAGCCTAGCCTACAATAGTCACAGAACCTCTCCTGACTAGTATCATCGGGGAACCTCTCATAGGGATACTCGAGCACTTGTTCGTCAGCCATTGAGTGTGTTAACCTGCAATGTGGCAATGGGCGGGGTTAGAACTTGTTAAAGCATAAGGAAAGACAATACAATTGGAAAAGTTTTATTAAGTGGGGTTGACCTGATGGAAAATTTTGGATTTTTGAAATTCTTTTGGGCTGAAGTCACTCTGCTATAGAAAAAATTATTCCGCTATAGCTCTGAGAGGTCAGCCATCTACTATAGTGGTATGGCAGAAACCAAAAACCAAAATTACGCGATTTTTTTAAAATACTTCTCTTTCTTAGTTGGAAAACACACGAGAGTTACTCCAAAAATCCTCCTAGGCTGCTCCAAAGCTTGGGAGACATAAGGAGGAGGGATTCTGGCTAAAATAATGAAAAACTATGGATTTGAGGCTCGTCATCCATCAAGGAATGCCTTCATGGAGTCAGATAAATACATGGTGCTGCTGCTTGGCATCCATGTAGGCTAGGTTTCCTTTCATTGAGTAGACTTAGACCTATTCCATTTCATATTGTTGTATAGATGGAAAAGAGAATTCATGTTTAGACCTTCGGGCATGGAGTCTAGAGGATTGTTATATTTGACTAGTCTTGGAATGGGAAATGGTAGGGCTGGGATGATATGTTGTCATCTTCGAGTTGTTTGTGTTCATTATGTAGGGTAGGATGCTAGAATCCAGGAACAAAACTGTTGGGAAGGTTCAGGGAACTGGAAAATATCATGCGTAATTAAATGACTAGTTAGAGGGAGTTCCAGGAATGTTTTAATGTAAAGGAAGTAGAGTAATCAAGAAGGGTCGAGGTACTAATATTAGGGGATGTCTTCCCTATGTTGTATCTGTCTTAAGAGAAGGATTTCAGAATTTATGTGTCTACTAGTTGTGTGTCTTGGGGTGAGCTGAGACTTAGTCTCCGAACAAGAATTCAAGGTTGGGATTGTGAACTGGAATATTGGGTAGGTGACGGTTAATGTCTTGCCAAATGCAATGTATATGCATGTAACCATAGCTTAGTATTGTTTGTGCTGTCATGCTTAGAAAATGAATTATGAATGTCTAAGCATTTAGGGTGTTAAGTATGTGAAATGAATTTAATATTGCTTGTTGGTTTACAAGGGTGTTTTCTGTTCATTTAAATGTTGATTGTTGGTTTTGTGTGATATTCGGTTGGCTCAGGTACCATGCCTAGTACAGGATACTAACCGTTGGCTCAGGTACCACGCCTGGTATGGATTCTATATTTGTTGGTTTGGGTACTATGCCTAGTACAGGTTCTATATAAGTTGGCTCGGGTACCACGCCTGGTATGGGTTTAAATTACATTATTGATTGGATTTGTTGAATTGTTCCATGAGTGGACCGAGTTGAGTGTTATATCTGTATTTTATTTTATTGGTCCTTGAGAGGCCGGGTTATTACACTTGAATGCGGGGTTGGTCCTGGGATGGACTGGGCATGGCATGTTAACACTAGGTGTTGGTTTAGGGATACGTAGTTGGTCTAGAAATGTAATAAGGGTGAATGTCTTGATTATTGAATCATTTAGATAATTGTTGAACCTATTCCATATGATTGATAAGTTAGTAGTAAGATTGAAAGTTTGGGTTGTATTGTTGTTTGTTGTTGTCAGTTGAGCATTGTCCTCAAGGTCTCTGGTCCTGTTTGGGTATTGTAAGTAGTATTTATGTATGTATGTGGTCTAGTTAGCGAGTAATTGGGTTTACTTCTTCTTGTTGAGTCATCAAGGTTGGCTTGGGTCACAAAATGGTAGTTCGGGTCCGGACATAGTAATCGGTCTACGTATTAAGGTGACTTGGAAAGTCCAAGGGATAAGCGTGACTTGGGAATTCTAAGGGTTAAGTGTGACTTGGGAAGTCTTAGGTGTTAGGGTGTGGAGTCTTCGAGTGGTGGAATTGGAAGTGGAAGGGGATAGGAAGACTTAGAATGGAACGAGTAAGTCCATAAGTGTAAGTGTCATGATGTATAAGCTCATGGTCGGGTTGATGTTAGGTTTGATAAAGGTGGGTGTTGAAGGATTGTAGTATTGTAACTATTTGCATATTTTCTCATGTTTCCTTATATGATGGTATGGAGTGTGTTCGGGTCGACCTATGATACCTACCAGTACGTGTGGTTGTACTGATACTACTCTTGCTATACCTTTTTGGGTATAGTCTGGTTGTTGGGTCACTGATGTTTCATAGGTATATGACGGTGGTGATCTCTAGCAGCTTCTACTCTTCGATATCATGGTGGAAGTTGTGTCTTCTTTTATTCACTTGTACTTCTCCTGTAGTAGCTCTTGTACCTGCTTAGACTATATCCTAAGAAGGGCTGTTTCAGGTTTAAAAGTGTATTTTTCTATATTTACTATTGTAAAGGATTTTCCTGAAGTAAAGGTTTGTAAACATTTTCATGTATTAAGAAGAGGGTATTTATGATTTTACTTTGATTCTGCAATCGCCTATTGGATCGGGTGGTAAGGGTTTGCCTATCTAGGTGCTTAGCACGGCTCGGTAGCTGGGTCATGACAGATGGTATCAGATCCTAGGTTATCGGTCTCCCAGTACAAGAGCAAAATGTCAAATAGAGTCCCGTAGATTGGTGTGTTGATGCCCACATCTATCCATTGGGAAACTATGAAGCATTCTAGGAAATATCTCTCTTCTTTCATTCCTTTTCATGTGGTTCATTGACTTGCTTGTATGGGTTGAGTCCAATTGGTATATCTCGATTACAATTGGTATCTCAACAAAGTGAAGGATGTCATTAGACTCCGGTTGAAATGAAACAAACAAGAGAAGTTGGAACCGGGAAGGTTCCAATTGGTGTCTGGCCTAAGAGGCTTCGGTAAAACATGGATGACCGACTGACAGTCACCCATGGGGCGAATGGAGAGTGGTATATGTGGCTTGATTTTGTTGTATCTTGAAGCCAAAAATTTGATGTGTTGCAATGCTTGAATGACTGAAATTGTTGGTGTATAATTGATTGCCTTACTGTGAATATTTGGGTTTGAAAGAAGTCATAACTTGATTTTGTGTGCTTTGATTTGTGAAATTGCTAGGTGTCTTGATTTGAAAAATTTGTATGACTTTCCGAAAAGGAACTCATCATTGGTTAAGATGGTGAGGATACATGACTTACAACTTTAGGGAAGCTTTAATTTCAGGACAATCGAGATTTGGTTGTGAACCATGGGATAGCGGGAAAGTGTTGTTGTGAATAGTTTTCTCATGTATTTTGACTTTGATTTGGTGATATCTTGGTGCTAAATTTTGATCTGTGCAATGTTAGGATGGTATTGGCGTGTTGTTTAAGACCATGACGAGATTTGTGGAGTTAACATTGATAACTGAGAATGGGAATAGGTATACTCTGCTAACAATTTCAAACTTTTGGACTGCTACCATCGAGACCGCCATAGTGGAACTGTACCGGTCCGATGATTCTACTATAGCGAGAATTTCCCCGCTACAGTAGTACCTCTATAGCGGAGTGACAACCGCTATAGCAAGAAGGTGCGGGACATAATGCCTATCCTGATTCCCCCTATTTTCCTCTCATTTTTGGGGCGTCTAAAAGCAATAGTTAAACTACGAGCTGCTATGTAAAATCAGAAAAACACCAGTAGAACAAAATTTGCATGCATATAAGGAAATTATTGTCTGAAACTGGCCTCCATGTGCTTAAAAATGAAGGGAAAAATGGAAAGGAAAATATAGTCTAGTACATACCCCAAACGGGGGCACAACCCAAAAAGCAGTAAATGTTCTTAATAAAGGGTGAATGGGAGGTCCTAGGCTTCATCATCACTCAGGAAGAGCAACTCCTGCATGTCATCGGGCTCAAGTGTGGGAAGCTCCTGACCAGGGGAAGTGCATGTGAACATAACCTTAATGGTTTTCCACATTCCGGCAAACATGCGATCCTGGAAGTGCCTCTTTTTCTTTTCCTCTTCTAACTCCCGGTGGAGTGCTGCAAAATCCTGAGCAGAGGGGGGCGGGGTTGTACCTCCAGTAGTAGAATCCTCCATAAATTGTCTGACCGCGGCCAGGTTCTCCTC
Organism: Jaltomata sinuosa; assembly: GCA_003996215.1. Lineage (NCBI taxonomy): Eukaryota > Viridiplantae > Streptophyta > Magnoliopsida > Solanales > Solanaceae > Jaltomata > Jaltomata sinuosa. The sequence goes on along the minus strand of QJPP01001503.1, from coordinate 116,556 downwards.
CAGTTGGCTGCTAGTAATAGGGGGCTGGGACTGGGAAGGAGGGGAGGGAGTGTCATCATCATCATCATCAAACTTCGACAGCCTGGCTGCTTCCTGCTCTTTTTTTATTTTTTTCCTTTTCTCTTTTTTTTCTTCTCTTTTTTCTTAACTTCTATTATTTTTTGCTAATGAACAAAAAGTTGGATAATCTGCAAAGAGGATCTTCTTTATTTGACATCAAAGTACACTTAACGATGTGCTTTGTTGTTTGAAAGTCCTTTGGAACAAGTCTTGCCTCTAAGGCAAGAGTTATAGAACATGTCATAAATCAAGCTACAATAAGGTAGTGTCAAGTCTTGCTCGTCAGATATAACTTGTTATTTGAATATTCTTGAGCTAAATCTTGTCTGTAAGACAAGAGTTATAGAGTATCTAATAAATTAAGACACAATAAAGTAGTGTTAACTCTTGCCCATGAGGCGTAACTTGTTTTTTTGGAAAGGTCCCTGGGCTAAGTCTCGCCTCGAAGGCAAACTTTATAGAGCATCTCATAAATCAAGACACAATGTGGTGGTGTCAACTCTTGCCCATGAGGCGTAACTTGTTGTTTGAAAGTCCTTGGGCTATGTCTTACCTCTAAGGCAAGAGTTATAGAACATGTCATAAATCAAGACACAATATAGTAGTGTCAACTCTTGCCCATGGGGTGTAACTTATTCTTTGGAAGTCCTTGGGCTAAGTCTTGCCTCTAAGGCAAGCGTTATAGAGCATCTCATAAATCAAAACACAATGCGGTAGTGTCAAGTCTGGCCCCTGTGGTGTAACTTGTTGATTGGAAGTCCTTGGGCTAAGTCTTGCCACTAAGAAAAATATTATAGAGCATCTCATAAATCAGGACACAATGTGGTAGTATCAAGTCTTGTCCATGGAGCGTAATTTGTTATTTGGAAGTCCTTGCGCTAAATCTTGCCTCTAAGACAAAAGTTATAGAGCGTTTCATAAATCAAGACACAATGTGGAAGTGCCAACTTTTGCCCATGGATAACCTGTTATTTGGAAATCCTTGACCCAAGTCTTGCTTCTAAGGCAAGAGTTATAGACTATCCTTGGGCTAAGTCTTTCCTCTAAGGTAAGCGTTATAGAGCATCTCATAAATTAAGATACAATGTGATAGTGTCAAGTCTTACCCATGGAGCGTAATTTGTTATTTGGAAGTCCTTGGGCTATGTCTTGTCTCTAAAGCAAAAATTATAGAACATCTCATAAATAAAATATTGAGAAAAATGACAAAAAAAATTTAAGAAAAAAAAAGAGAAGAAAAATTAAAAATCAAAGAAAATAAAAAAGAGAAAAATAAAAAAACAAAAGTTGAGAGGAGCAAAAAAATAAAAGAAAAAAAATAAAGGTTGAAAAAAAAGGGAAAAAACAAACAACAAAAGAAGACAAAATAAAAAATAAAAGAAAAATGGAAAAAAAGAAGAAGAGAAAAGGAAAATAAAATTCAAAGAAAAAATAAAAAAGATGGAAAAAAAATAGAAGTTGAGAGGAGTAAAGGAAACAAATAAAGATTGAGAAAAAAAGGAAAAGACGATCGGAAAAAAATAAAAAAATAAAGGTTGAGAAAAAATAAAGGTTGAGAAAAAAAATTAAAGAAAAAAAAATAGAAGTTGAGAGACAAATGAGCATGAAAAGTTGTTTAAAAATATTCGAGATATAGAGGGACAAAAATGTAGTTATTCTATACATAAAAAGGAAGGAAAACTAGTTCTGTAAGATTTTTCTTACGGAGGATAAAATAACATGACCACCTCCTATGAGGGTCATTTATGTACTTCACCCAAAAAATATTTAGCTAAAGTAAGGCCTAAAATAATTGGCACAAACTAGCCAAAAAAAGAAAACTACGCCTGAATTTAAGAGTTGAAAATATTTTTATTAACCAACACTAATTAGATAATTTAATTAGTTTATTGGCACTAATTAGCCCATTAAAAAGTTGCAGCTACTTTTAAGGAAGAAAAATATTTTTTAACCCTTAATTAACCCATTATAAAAAGTTGCGACTACTTTTAAGAAAGAAAAATACTTTTTTTCCTTAATTAACCCATAAAGAAAGGTTGCGACTTCTTTTAAGGTTTGAAAATATTTTTTTATCCCTTAATTAAGCCATTAATAGAGGTTGTAGCTACTTTTAAGGAAGAATTATTTTTTTATCCCTGAATTAATCCATTAAAAAAGATTGTCGCTACTTTTAAGACATGAAAATGTTTTTCAACCCTCAATGACGTGTATCTGTATCTATATCAATATTTATATCTATCTATTTATATCTATCTATACTATATTAAAAGTGCGAAAGACTTTATAATGTGATTTGAATTTTTTGTCCTTCATTAAAAGTATGTGTTTTAGAAAAAATTGTCTTTCTGCTATTTTCCCTCTAATTATTGTACCATTATTTTATAATATGGAATATTGACTATAATAAATATATGAATAAATAATAAAAGTGAATTCAAAATTAATGAAATTTATTATGATTAAGTCTTTCCTTTTTCAACTATGTAAAAAGTCCTAATATTTTACACTTCTAAATTAATTAAAATACTATTTTATATAATTATTTACTTATTTATAATTAAGAGGTAAAAACTCCTAATATTTAGTACATTTCTGAATTAATTAAAATACTACCTTATATAAATTATTATTTTTAATGACATAGTAAATAAAAATAAATTCAAAATTAATAAAATTTATTATTATTAAGTCTTTCCTTTTTTAATTATATAAAAATTCTAAATACTTTACACTTTTAAATTAATTAAATTACTACCTTATATAGTTATTTACTTAAACATGAAGTAAACAAAAGTCTCATTCAAGTACAATTCCTATAGCTAACATGTCGCTTCTACTTCTTCTTCTTAATTCTTCTTAATGCTAACATGTCTTCTTCTTCTTAATTATTCTTTATTTTTTGTTTTTTATTTAATTTTAATTCAAGTTATTTATGTGATCTTTTACTTTTATCATTTTTTTAGTTAATAATTTTTAAGGTGATAAATTATATGATTTAATATTAGAATGATTGGTTTATGTCAATTATTATAATTGTATGCATGCAAATGTTGGAAATTGATAATTGACAATGAATTTTCATATCTCGTGTGCTTGTTTTTCAGATGAAAATTTTTAATCAAAAAATAGTGAAGAAACACTGATGTTGCTAAGGAATGAAGTGGACCAGATAATAGTTCATGTGCTAGAAAAATCAAAGGTAATACTTTAATAATTCATAGGAACTATATAAGACGCTCATTTGATGATACATACGTTCTTTAATGTTGTAAGTTTTTGCAAAAAAACAAAATATGAAAAGTTTTGTGTCAATAAAATAGCAAAAATAGTAGGATTTGTAAAAATTTAGGTTCCTTCAAATTCTTATCGCAAACGCATAATATACGTGCAACACACGTACTTTAAACTAGTTGATTATAAAATGTGTGTAAGGTGTATATGCATATGTTAAATTAGATGTAGACTATTCTATGATATATATCTTATTAATGTATACATAACTATAAATTTGTTCGTGTATTCAATTGAATACATTTGATCAAGTATACATTCACACTATAGTATATACATAATTTAATTTATACATTTTTTTTGTGTATTTAGTTGTAATGATCTAAAGTCTAAACTTAGTATTAGGCGTTCAGTACATATTTATGTATATATTTATTATGTGATGATCTCTGAAATCTGCTGAAAAATAGGAATGTATCCAGTTGAATGCATTTGATCAAGTATAGATTCACACTATAATATATATAAAATATTATATACTTTGTTTGTGTATTCAGTTGTAATGATTTACACTTAGGGGTCGTTTGGTTGGGAACAAATTATCTCGGTATTAATTATTCAGAAATTAGCTATCCGGGGATAAGTTATCCCACCATGTATATGGGATAACTTTTTCATCACTATGGTATAAATGGTAGGATAAGTTATCCTGGACGTGGCAACCAAACAAGACATCAAAATTTTATCCCTGGATTACTTATTTTATTCCAAGACTATTTATTTTTATTCTTCACACCAAACGACCCCTTAGTGTTAGACATCCAATATATGTTTATGTATATATTTAGTATGTGATGAACTTTGAAATCTGCTGAAAAATAGACATTTTCTCACTCACTTTACTTTAATTTTTTATCCGACAAGATTTTGCTTGTGATGAGCTTGAAATTTTGAATGGGAGATCTTCAAAATCAGAATCATTAGTCCAATTTATATCAACATTTTACAAAGAACTAATCTTATCCATCGATTTTACAGTAAAAGTTAACAAAAACTCACAGTAATGACCAGTGTTTCAAAAGGAAGGGGCACAAGGCATTTTACGTAGTATGGGGTGAGGCGTAAGCTTCGAGATACAGAGCGTAAGTTTCATGAATCGAAAAGGTGTATATCTCATGTACTTCAATTTTATAATTTTATTACTAAGAAAATATGCAAAAGAATTTTTTTCAATAATTCTACAAATAAATTTAAATAAATCACCAACTACATAGAAAATAATACTATAATTATTATCTGAGAAAGATAACGACAACAAAATTTATAATAGCGAGATAATTTTTAAAATGAAATCACTATCCATCTCTATATATACTAATCATTCATATACTCAACTAATATTTGCACTGATTATTATTTATATATTTTAAAGAAGGAAAAAGATAATGCAATGTCATTTTCTATGAGAGTTTCTTTCTTTATTTATATATTCTAGAAAATATCACTATAACATGAAAATATGATAGCATAAAATATACACCATTAAGATAATAAAATCAAAATTAACGCTCAGTGCTTACGTTTTTATGCCCTAAATTTTAGAGCGTATGCCCTATGAATCTACGCCTTTAATTTGCATCCCGGAGCATTTTTGATTTACCCTTTTTCAGGACTCGCTCCGACAACGCTTTTAAAAACACTGATAATGACACACAAATGTGAGTTTCCTATTTTGAGTGTAAGTCTTACAAAAAGTTGATTTTTTATATAAAAATAAGCTGAGATAATTGATGATTAAAAAAGGATAAGGACTTTGTAAGAATTCATGTGACACCAATTGAGAGATATGCATATTAATGAAGAGAATATATGAAGAGAGATGAAAAGAAGAATATATTTAAGAGGAGAGAGGGAGAAATTAAATATTTTAGAGAGAGAGAAAATCTAAAATTTGCAAAATGTTTATGGGCTATATCTTTCAGTCAAAAAGGTCAAAGTTGGATTTTTGATGCCATCTATATTGGTGGAAATTATACGAAGTGTCTCAAAAGTGAGTGGTTTTCAATTTATTCCCCTCATAAGAAAAGTCTTTAATAAATACCCTTTCTTCCTTTTTATGTATTGAACATATACATTTTTGCCCCTCTACACCACAACTCTCCATGTTCATTTGTCTCTCAACGTTTAATTTTCATTTTTCCTTTTTCTTTTATCTTTTTAATTTTTTATCTTTTTTCTTTTTTTTTTCAATTTTTTTTAATTCTCGTTTTCTTTTTTCTCAACCTTTATTTTTTTTTTCTCTTAACTTTTTTTTTCAATCTTTATTTTTTTTTTCTCTTTTTTCTTTTTTTCTCAACTTTTATTTTTTTTATTTTTTTTCTTTTTTTTGCTTTTTTTTTAATCTTTATTTTTTCCTTTTCTCTTTTTTTCTTCTCTTTTTTTTGCTTTTTCTTAACCTCTATTATTTTTTTCTAATGAACAAAAAGTTAGATAATCCACAAAGAAGATCTTCTTTCTTTGAAATCGAAGTAAACTTAAGAACGTGCTTTGTTTTTTGGAAGTCCTTTGGAACAAGTCTTGCCTCTAAGGCAAATGTTATAGAACATCTCATAAATCAAGACACAATGAGGTAGTGTCAAGCCTTGCTCGTGGGGCATAACTTGTTGTTTGAAAATTCTTGAGCAAAGTCTTACCTCTAAGGCAAGAGTTATAGAGCATCTCATAAATTAAGACACAATGAAGTAGAGTTAACTCTTGCCCATGGGGCATAACTTATTTTTTTGGAGGCCCTTGGGCTAAGTCTTGCCTATAAGGCAAACGTTACAGAGCATCTCATGATCAAGACACAATGTGCTAGTGTCAACTCTTGCCAATGAGGCGTAACTTGTTGTTTGAAGGTCTTTGAGCTAAGTTTTGCCTCTAAGGCAAGAGTTATAGAGCATCACATAAATCAAGACACAATGTGGTAGTGTCAACTCTTGCCCATGAGGCGTAACTTGTTATTTGGAAGTCCTTGGGCTAAGTCTTGCCTCTTAGGCAAGCGTTATAGAGCATCTCATAAATCAAGCACAATATGATAGTGTCAACTCTTGCTCATGGGGCGTAACTTGTTGTTTGAAAGTCCTTGGGCTAAGTCTTGTCTCTAAGGCAAAAGTTATAGAATGTCTTATAAATCAAGACACAATGAGGTAGTGTCAAGTCTTGCTCGTGGGGCCTAACTTGTTGTTTGAAAATCCTTGAGCTAAGTCATGCCTCTAAGGCAAGAGTTATAGAGTATCTCATAAATTTAGACATAATGAAGTAGTGTGAACTCTTGCCCATGTAGCGTAACTTGTATTTTTTGAGAGGTCCTTGGGCTAAGTCTTGCCTCTGAGGCAAGTGTTATAAAACATCTCATAAATCAAGACACAATATACTAGTGTCAAGTCTTGCTTATGGGCGTAATTTGTTGTTTGAAAGTCTTTGGGCTAAGTCTTGCCTCTAAAGCAAGTGTTATAGAACATCTCATAAAAAAAATAAAGGTAAAAAAAATGATTAAAAAAAAGAGAAAATCAAAGAAAAAACTAAAAAAATAGAAGTTGAGAGAAAAAAAATTGAGAAAAAAAGAAAAAAAAGACAAAACAAAAAATAAAGGTTGAGAAAAATAAAAAAATAAAAAAATAAAAAAATAAAAAATAAAAGGAGAAAAAAAATAGAATTGAGAGGAGAAAAGGAAAAAAATAAAGATTGAGAAAAAAGAAAAAATGTAGAAGAAAGAATAAAACAAAAAATAAAAGAAAAATAAAGGTTGAGAAAAAAAGAAAAAAGAAAAAAGAAAAAATAGAAATAAAAAAAAGAAAAAAGAGAAAAAGAAAAAAGAGAAAAAGAAATATATATAAAAGTTGAGAGACAAATGAGCGTTGAGAGTTATTTAAAAATATTTGAGGTGTAGAGGGGCAAAAAGGTAGTTGCTCTATACATAAAAACAAGGAAGACTATTTTTGTAAGACCATTCTTATGGGGGGCAAAAATGCAAAGCCACTTCCTTTAAAGGGCATTTGTATAGTTGTCCCTCTATATTGGGCAACAATATTGCCCTAATATCTTCGCTTCAATTCCGCTCCTAAAAGTGGCTCCTACTCCTCCTCCTTATCCTTCCGGATAGGATCCTTTTTGGTCTGTTTTACATAATATTCTCGGGCAAAGAGAGCCATTCGGTCATTATGAATAAAGCTATCACTATTTATATTTGCTTCTAACCATCTTCTTCTCACGGGGGTCGGGGTTGGTCTTTCTAATCAATTAAAAAATGAACCGGTGTGAAGATCTTGAATGCAAAAAATGGTTTGGCTTTGTGAAAAAGAGCCCCTTTAACCTCGTTAAAAAGTGAAGTTCACTAGCTGCTGGCATATCTAAACTAAGGCAAGTTTAGATGCAAGGAAAGAAAAAGACTAGAAAACCTCTTTTCATGCGGTACAATACAAAGGGTGAAGTTTGAGTATGTTACTTTGAGTGACCTTATAGCGGGTGTTCTGGTGTTAATGAGTTCAGAAAGAAGATCCAGGATCCTTTTTCTGTTCTTGACCCTGAGTGTGGAGGGGTAATCCTTGAGCCAAGTCTTGATTGTTTATATTCGCAAGAATCAATATAAAAGATAAAATTTCTTATGATACACCATATTCAACTTAGTTATTGATAGAGCGATTAGATTTGTCATTTCTTGAAATCTTTCTTCTAATTCAAAATCATAGAATAACGTATATTCTCCCCTATTCTGATCATGGAATAGATGAAACAAATCCAAAAATAAATTCTTGTGCAAGAATGAAATCTTATTGGAACTATCCATATCTGGTTCATCCTTCAGAACCATATAACATTTCGGATATGATGAAACAAGATGAGTTGAGATGGTATTTTATAAACACATAATTATCTTAAATATATTAACCATTTATTTAGTTTTTGATCACTTAAAAGGGACAAAAGAAAGATTTTATTGCTTTTCAACAATTTCTAATCTCTAAGGGACCTCTAAGTAGGATTCGAACTCAGATGTAATTCAGACCATATATCAAAGAAAAAAGAACAAATGGACCTTGTAGGATTCTCAAAAAGTTCTTTAATTTCTTGCGGAAACATATGATTAATCATCTGATTTTTACATTTCATGAATAGTGGGACATTGAGAAATATTCAAAAAGGTATTTGGGAATTGAACTAACTCTATCACCTTTTGTTCTATTTGAAGAAAGGAAGAATATCAAAGAATCGATCTTTCTTTGCCTTGTTGAATCTCTCTTTGTTTAATCAATGTGTGATATTACGAATCCTTATTACTAATAGAATCCAAATGAACTCTGGACTGATAAGAAGATCCTTTTAGTTGGCTAGACTCCGTTACTTAAATGAAACTAGATCTTGTGGAATCATATTATATATTTGATGATACATTTTGTACCTTGCTAAAAAATTGATGTTTGTTTACTAACCACACCTTATCTAACCAAATCCAATTTTCTCTTGATATGTTCCTCAAAAGTTTGATTTGAGTGGATTCTTCCCCCAACTAATAAAGAAATCTTGACGGAATTACCACATATGAAATTGAGCACAATTTTGCAAAAATAATAGCCCACATATTTCTCAAGAAAATACAAGAAATATGCTCAATATCATTTGATTGAATAGTTGACACAACCCCTTGTTGTTTGAAGAAACCCTCAACTTCACTTGATATTTTTTCACAAAATAATGGACATGAGATAATAAATCCAGCATTACACTAAGATTTTGAATAGAAATCTCAAATTTAAGTTGATTCTATTTTGACTCTTCCTCAGAGAAAGACGATCAAATAATTCTCAATCACGATTTTTACGGATCGGATTATTCATATAATATATAAAAAGAAACTCCAGATATTTGAGATCTTTCTCTTTGAATAAGATCTCAATTCCAACGATGGTATAATTAGATATCTTATAACTAGAATTACTCTTTTTTTGATAACTAATTCCTTCACCAACGTGAACTCCAGTTAGATTCAGGCATGCTATACTTTTAGTTATTGGGAAATCCATATACTCTCTTTCGGATTTAGAAAATAAATCTCAGAGATTTTTTTCCCTTTAGAAAGATATCGGAATGAAACAATCAACTTATTGATATTGGAAGACCCAACAAATTCTTCTGATGTATCATTTCCGAATCCAATAGAATTCATAGGTATAGAAAGAAGCCTTATCAAGTAGAGTATTATGTACCATATTTTGATTGTAAATACAATATATAAGGACCGCTGCTGCAAAGAGTATTACATTCTTGATCATAAAATATCAATTATTTGTTGAACTCTGTGAATTGCGTGAAAGTAATATACTCCAAATTCGAGGAGGGGGGGGGGGTCAAAGAGTTTTAAAAGACATTTTTGATGAAAAACATGTGAATGAAGGTTCTCACTGAATTGAATTGGGTCCATGAATCTAACAAATGATGAGAATCCTTGATATCTCTCAATTTAAAAATCCAGGATTTTAATTATTGTCCTCTTATTGTTTTCTCCCAAATTGTATTAATTTATCCTAAATATTTCATTTCAATTGAAATTTGATTATTCACCATGTACGAGAATTACCTCTAAGCATCCATGTCCAAATTAATGGTTAAAGCACCCAACTCATAATTGACAAATTTGTAGGTTTAATTCCTACTGGATGCATGCTAATGGGTCGCTCCAATAAATTCATTAGAATTGACTCTATATCAATGGAATCTCATTATCCATACATAAAAAAATTATGTGGTATATCCATATCATAATATATGAACAGTAAGACTAGCATTCTTATTGAGACTATAACTTCTAGGGAAGCAAATCAATTTATCAACGGAATCAAATATACATTATTTACATATAAAAGTATTGTTCTATTGGGAAAAATCAATATACTTCTAATGTTGAATCAACATCAACTAGGACAAAGATAAAATATTGGGTCAAACTATTGTTTGGTGTCAAAGTAATAACTATGAATAGCCAACAACTTTCGGAAAAGAGTAAACGAATGGGGCATATTATGAGACATACAATGCATTACAGATGTATGATTATTATGCTTCAATCGTGTTATTCTATTCCACCTCATAGAAAGAAAAAAACATAAATAAAAATACTTAGTAACATAGCGATACATTTATATAAAACTTCTACCCCAAACACATGCAATGAAATTATAGACAATCAAGTGAAATCAAATTCTTGAAATAATTTGATTCATGGACAATGCCATTATGGTAAAAGACGTAATGCCAGAGGAATTATTATCGCAAAGAAAAAAGGGAGAGGTCATAAGCGTCTATACAGTAAAGTTAATTTTTGAAGGAATAAAAAAGACATATATGATAGAATCATAACCATAGAATATAACCCTAATCAAAATGTATATATTTACCTCATACACTATTGGGATGGTGAGAAAAAATATATTTTATATTCCAAAGGGAATATAATGGGATATATCATTATTTTTGATACAGAAGTTCCTATAAAAATGAGAAATGATCTACCTTTGAGTACAATTTGAACTATTGATTTATGTAATTGCAATTTGAAATATTGAATTACATAATTGAAAATAACTAATTAGGTTAATGATGAAACATATCAATTCATCACTGATCCAATTTGAGTACCTCTACAGGATAGACCTCAACAGAAGACCGAAGAGTAACAATAGTAAGTGATTGAATTCAGTAATTTCTCATATAAAATTATTGACTCCAGAGATATGGTAATATAGAGAAGACAAAATTATTTCAAGCACCGACAGAACCTGAAGCACCCCTTCTTTCAAATAGAGAAGGATGAGTTATTCACATTTTATTTGATGGTCCTAGGCAAGTTGAAAGTTAAGCAGTAGAAATTCTAAAGATTCTCCAAAAAAATAAATAGAGATGTCTTCTACATCAGCCATAGTATGTCAAAGTATCAATATAATTTCATAGAGTCATTCGGTATGAATGCTACATGAAGAACATAAGCCAGATGATGAAATATAAAGATCTAGAATGTAAAGATCATTAATAGATTTGGATTCATATATATATATATATATATATATATATATCTAAGATCCTGTAATAACCTGTTTAGTCATTATTAAAAGACACCTTATTATCAGTGAGCTATTCGTGCAAAGAACGGGTTAGAAAACATCTGAGTTAGGGAGTTGGAAATTTCAGGCTAGGTTAGTCTCGAATAAATTCTGAGCAAGGTAAGGTCTAGGGAAACCTGAGAAAGAATTAGGTAAAATTTCTTAGGCTGAGCTAGTTTTTCCATTAGCTACATCATTAAGGAGTTTGGCAGGCTTTTTGAAAGTGAATTCGGGTAAATAAAACTCTTGATATTGAAGTTGATGTAAAAGGGTTGGTTCTGAATGTCAAGATTTGAAGTGTATTGTAAAATGGACAATTTTGAGAGATTTCTTGAGGTTCTGTTCTATGTCAACCGCTATAGCGGTTGACACTGTGCTACAACGATGATCACTATAGTGGAGAAATTCCCGTGATAGCAAAAGTCAAGGCGGTCAACCCCACTATAGCGGTCGGCTACCGTTATGGCGGTGTCGCTATAGTGAAATGACAGGACCAGAAAATCCAGAAATGAATTTTATAATTTTATTTTCTCCTCTTCGGTTCCAAACAGGCGAGGGTTGCTCCAAAAACTCTCTTAGGCTGCTCCAAACCTGGGGAGTAATGGAGAGAAAGGACTCCCGCTCGAATAAGGCAAAACCCATGGATTCCAGGTCCACTTTCCATCAGGATTCACCTTCACAGAGTCAGAAGTTCTTGTTCAGACTTCTACAGCAGATGCTTGGCAACCAGGTAGGCTAGGTTTAACAGAGTAGACTTAGACATGAAATTCATTTCATATTATTATTGTAGAATAATGGAAGAATTCATGCCTAGGTCTTCGGGCACGAAATCTAGTGGATTAATTTATGAGTTCTTTGGTTGACTGAGGTGGAGTTATTGTGTCATGAATAATGTGTTTCCCATTTCGTGTCTTATTGTTGATATTAGGATTCTACATCCTAGGGAGATTAGATTTTTGAGTAGGTTCGAGGAACCAGTAATGTTTATGGGTTAATGGATTGCTAGGTTGTAGCAGGTTATTGGGAGTGATCTAAATAAAGGAATTAGGGTGAACAAAGAAGTTCCAAAATTTGATATAAATGACTATATGTGTCTAGATGGTAAACCAGGGGTTATTCTTTGGACAGTTCATCAAGGTTGGGGTTATGAACAAGGTTTGTTGGGTAAGTGATGGTTGTTTGCTTTCCTTTTGTGATATGTGTACATTGTAACTGTTGCTTAGTATTGTCTGCACATTGCATGGTTTAGGGAATTAATTGATGAATGTCTAGTATATCCGGTTATCCATTATGTGAAATGAACTTGTCTTATTTACTTGTTGGTTTACAAGTATGGTTATGTCCATTATTGTTGATTGTTATTTTGTGTGAGGCATTCGGTTGGCTCGGGTACCACGCCTGGTACAAGATACATATATGGTTGGCTTGGGTACCACATCTGGTATGGGTTTTATAAATGGTTGGCTCAGGTACCACGCCTGGTATAAGATATCTATCGGTTGGCTCAGGTACCACGCCTGGTACATGTTCTACATTGGTTAGCTCGGGTACCATGCCTGGTATAAGTTCTACTATAGTTGGCTCGGGTACCACACCTGGTACGAGATTGAGTGTTATATGTGTGTTGGTTCCTTTAGTGAACTGACCTTATTGTTATTGATGTTCATTACTTGTTATTTCCTTGAGTGAAATGGGTTTATCTATTATTGATGTTTATTATATGTGTGTTCCTTGAGTAAATCAAGTTTATCTGTCAGTGATGTTCATTACATGTTGATTTCCTATGAAGGCCAGGATTTAGTACTACTTGACATACATATTGGTCCTCGAAGGGCTAGGTGGGTGTGCTTAAGTGATAAGGTGGTTTCATTTGTAAACCGAGGTTGCATGTTAAATGGCATAGATGATGTCCTAGGATCCTTGGGAGGTTTGGGTAGCTTGCAAGCGGTGACATAATTGTATGTGGTCTGGTTACTTACATAGTTTGGCATGACTTATATAGTTATTGAGTCTAGTTAAAGACTGGGGGTCTTATTGTTAGTCATATGGACTGGTTTTTTTTATATTGTCTGGTAATTTTTGGTTAATGTCGTACATTGAAATTCCCAATTTGACAAGAGAGATAGGTCAGCTAGTGGTGATGTCTGGGCTAGTTGGGCACATGTCTAAAGGTTGCGAGGCGTATTTCTTGACGGGTCCAATATGGGTGATCTTGGAGGGACTAATGTTCTTAGGAAGTTAGGTTGACTGGGTTAGTGAAATAAGGCTAGTATTCTATCAGTGCCTGAATCGGCGGGATGTCAAGGGTAATAAACCTAAGGGGTTGAATACGCAGAACTCGCAGGTAGTCCATTATTGTGCTAAGGGCTAAAGGTCAAGTCTATTTTCTTAAGGTCTGAAGCGAGGGTGACAGACCTGCTAACAGGGTTTGTTAGTAATGTGAATTACGAGATCGAAACTGTTAAGGTATTTCTAGTGTTATTTGTGACTTGGGAAGTCCTAGCGTTAAGTGTGGCTTGAGAAGTCCTAGTGATATGTGTTGATTAGGATGGAATGGTCATAAGGTCTCTAAATTGGTGGAGTTGGAAGCGGAATAGGGTAGTAAGGCTTGGGATAGAACGTATAGGTTCCTAGTGGTTGTACTATGGTAGTAAGAGTGGATGATGAAGGACTGGACTTTTTGTAACTTATTTTGCATATTATCTCTTGATTTTTTATATGATGGTATGCGGTGGATTCGGGTCGACCGATCATGCCTTCCAGTATGTGTTATTTGTAATGATACTACTCTTGCTATAACTTTTTGGGTATAATTTGGTTGCAGGATCTGTGATATTTCTTAGGTACAGGACGATGGTGGTCTCCAATAGCTTCTACTCTTCCTTTCCATGATGGAAGCCGTATCTTTTTTTTATACTTTGTATTTCTCCTTAGAGCTCTTATACCTGTTTAGACTAGTTCCTAGGAAGTGTTGTATTTAAGTTGTAATGGTTTTACTGTTCTAAATATTGTAAGTGTTTTTTAGTATTAAAAGGGCTATTTTCTCATGTTTTACTTTTGATTTCTGCATTACCTGTTGGATCGGGTGGTAAGGGTTCTTGTATCTAGGTTCTTAGAGTAGGCGCCCGCTTAGCCTAGTGGTGGGGTCGTGACAATTTGGTATCAGAGCCTATGTTAATGGACTCCTAATACAAGAGCAAATATCGAATAGAGTCCTGCAGATTGATGTGTTGATGTCCACATCTTATCCTTGGGGAGCTATGAAACATTCCAAGAATCGTCTTTTTTTTTAATTCCTTTCGTATGTACTGTTACTTGCTGATATGGGTTGAGTCCAATTGATATCTCTCAATTCCAATTGGTATCTCAATGAGGTAAAGGATGTCATTTGACTCTAGTTGGGAAGTCACAAGCAAGAGAAGTTTGAACCGGGAAGGTTCCAATTGGTATCTAGCCTTAGAGGCTGTGGTAAGGTATGGATTATCGGCTAACAGTCATCCATGAGATGAATAGAAGATAAAGAACCTGATTTGATTGAGTGCTTAAGCTTGAGACTTGTGATTATGTGCATTACATTGGTTGAATAACTGCAAATGTATGGTGTGTAATTGTTTGAGTTACTTTAAAATTTATGGTTAATGAAGGGTTTTAACTTGGTTGTATGTGATTGGTTAAAGGGTTAAATGTTATGTGATTTAACTGAAATTTTTGTGTTAAGTTTTTGGCATGGACTTACCATTGGTAAGAATTGTAAGGGGACATGATCATTTGTGACTGTGGGGAAACTCCAGTTTCAGGACAGTCGGGATTGGTTGAGAACCATTGGGAAAAGGGCTAATCTTGTATGATACCCAGAATGTGATGTTATGAACAACTTTTTGGTGTATTTTGTAACTGATTTTATGATAATGTGGTGCTAAATTCTCAATTATGCATTGTTGGGGATGGTCTTGGGGTTATGTTAAGTCCATGACGCAGTTTCAAGGGTTAACATTGATAACAAGGAAGGAGAATGAAGGAATTTAGCAGAATATGGTAAATTTTCTGGGCTGCTGCTATTGGGGGGCCCTATAGCAGTTTACAAGCCGCTATAGCAGAAAGGGCAGGGCAGAATCCCTGTCCTATTTTCCCCTATTTTGTTTTTCATTCCCGAGTTATTTTAAATTGCTAGTTGAGCTACGAGCTATTGCATGAATTATAAAAATTAACATCCATGTGTAATAAAAGGAAAAGGTAGATATGGTAGCCTGGGGAATAGGGGCTATTGGCTTGATGTGGGAGATGTTGCTTATTTGAGGTAACCTATATGTATTTGAACTTCAGACCTTATTTGACGGGGTGAAGTTTTTACCCTTGATTGAGTAACTACTTGCTTTGTTAGGATAATGTGTAGTTAGTGAGGAAACCATGAGATTATGGTGGAACCAAGTTTTTGGGTATTGGTAAGATTATGATTGTCCATTGGTGGGAATAGTAGCTCATGCAGTATTTGACAAAATGTCCCGTAATTTGCTGAGTAGTGTGGGACACTGCTCATAGGCTTATTCTATAAGAATGTTTTTACTAATTGTAGCTCTTGGGAAGTGTATAATGGAATTGTGGAGAATTTGAAATGAGTTGGCTTGTGCATGATCAATGATCCTTAGTGGTAGGGTCAGTTGAGGGAGTGGGGTTAGTAAATGGTTCCTTGATCAGTCATATCCCTCTTGTTAACCATGATAATACCTGGTGTTACAGCTCATTGAGTGGTGGGGGTGTGCCAGTTATAGCACTGGTTAGGGTGCAAGTGCTCGGGTAGAATTCTCCCTAGAATGAGAATTGACAAAAATCCTAGCTAGGATGGGTTCCAATGGAAATTCAGTATTGTGTGGTTTAAAGATACTTGGTGTCTTAGGGTGTAGAATTTTTGGGAGTAAGGTGATATCTTGATATGCGAGGGTCATAGAATACCATAGAAATAAAAGGAAGGAAGTGTAGTACTTGAATCCTCAAACAATTGAGGGTACTTGTCCCGCATGTCCTTCTCGGTTTACCAAGTGGCTTACTCAATCGGATGATGCTTCCATTGAACCTTCACCATCTCAATCACTTTTGTCCTCAACCTCCGAATATCTCGAGCAAAAATCAAAACTGATTCCTCCTCATAGTGAAGATCCTTATCAAAAAGTACTTCATCCCACTTGATAATGTAGTCCCCATCCCCATGGTATCGCTTGAGCATGGATACATGGAATACTGGATGGACGCCCGATAAACTAGGTGGCAGTGCTAACTTGTAAGCCACTGGCCCCATAATTTTAAGCACTTCAAACGGACCAATAAACTGAGGGCTAAGCTTGCCCTTCTTACCAAACTGCATAACCCCTTCCATTGGAGATACCTTTAGCAATACTTATTCACCAACCTGAAAGTCCATGTACCAGACCTTGCGATTGCATACTCCTTCTGCCTGCTTTGAGCAGCCAACAACTTGGTATGTATGCCCCTTAACTTTTCCTGTGCTTCATTCACTAAATCTACGCCCAAAGACTTCACATCACCTTCCTCAAACCACCCAACTGGTGATCTGCAGTTCCTCCCATACAGGGCCTCAAACGGTGCAATATCGATACTGGAGTGGTAGCTATTATTGTACGAGAATTCACATAACGGTAGAAACTGGTCCCAATGACCACCGAAGTCCATTACACATGCTTTCATCATGTCCTCCAGTAACTGAATCGTCCTCTCCTACTGACCATCAGTCCGAGGATAGAAGGATGTGCTAAAAGTGAGTTGTGTACCCAACTCTTCATGTAATTTTCCCCAGAACTTAGAAGTAAACTATGTACCCCTGTCTGAAATGATGGACAGTGGTACCCCATGCAGTGTCACAATCTCATTCACGTAGATCTTAGCCAATTGCTGCGAAATGTAATCTACCTTGACTGGAATGAAATGAGTGGACTTGGTCAGCCTGTCAACAATGACCCAAATTGAGTCATATTTCCCCAATGTCTTAGGAAGACCCACCATAAAATCCATGGCTATCCTTTCCCATTTCCACTCTGGAATGGGCATTCTATGAAGTAGTCCTACAGGTATATGATGCTCATAATTTACCTGCTAGCAGTTTTGACATTTGGACACAAAATCTACTATGTCCTTTTTCATCCCGGACCACCAGTAACGTTGTCTCAAGTTCCTGTACATTTTGGTCACACCCGAATGAATTGAGTACCGCAAACCATGAATTTCTGTAAAGATTTTATGAATTATATCGTCAACCCGAGGAACGTAAATCCTCTCCCTGAAATGCAACACTCCACCAGAGTCTAACATGACATCTCTGGACTCCCCGGATATTATCTTACCTCGCAACTTACCCAGTTTCGGATCCTGAAACTGTTTTGCCTTTATTTTCTCTATGAAGGTGGCCATGACCTCAATGCTGGCTAATAACCCAACTTGATCTGAAACACCCAAGTGCATGAAATTGGCCTCCAAAGCCCAAATATCCTTAGCCAATGGTCGTTTGGATGCCCCCAAACAAGCCAAGCTACCCATGCTAACAGTTTTCCGGCTCAATGCGTCTGCCACCACATTAGCCTTACTCAGATGGTACTGAATTGTCACATCATATCCATCAATAACTCCATCCATCTCCTCTGCCTCAGATTCAAATCTTTCTGGGTGAAAACATGTTGCACACTGCGATGATCTGTGAATACTTCACACTTGACACAATAAAGATAGTGTCTCAAGATTTTCAATGCAAAAACTAAAGACTAGATGCTGTAGGGTATGTCTTAAAAGTGCTCCTCCACTACGTCGTGCCTTACGTCAAGAGGTGGTCGTGGCTTCTGCGACCGAACTGAATCTGTTCAAGTTTCATGCTCGAGCTCTAGGAGAATGGTGATCCTGTGGAAAAGGAAAATCGACAAGGAATATATGAAGTCAACGGCAAAATTACTTTTCATTCATTGTATGGACCTCAACTGGCTCTACTTGAGAACATAACGAAAGTTATTTATATATATATATAAGATGATCCGTGATTTCACGACACTCTGAAGAATCATGACAAATTTGTTCGGGAGGAAAAAAAGAAGGATTCGAGGTTGGTTGAGATGCTCCTTCTGTGGCTGATAATGGGGAGCGGCAGCTGGACAGATCAATTTGGATATGGAGGTCTTATCCGGTCGATGGACGTCTCATTTGATCCCTCCCTTTCGTAAGAAATTTCCTAATTTTTCACTCTTATTACATTCAGTTTGAGATGAAAATCAGATAGTCTCATTCAAACAAAGAAAGATAGGTAATGGACTCTATCCAAGACTGAGACAACATAGGCGAAAGGGGCTTAGGGGACAGCTAGACGATTAAAGATCAAGCAAGCGGATGCAATCAAAGAGCACCCGCTGCCAACTCTAAATCGTGAGTCGGGTAATTCCTCTCGTACACCTTCAACTGCCTGGATGCATAGGATATCATATTCCTACCCTGCATCAACACAACACCCAAACTAGAATGTGAAGCATCACAGTAAACAACAAAGTCTTTACCTTCAACCGGCAAGGACAAAATAGGGGTTGTGGTCAGAAGTGTCTTGAGCTTTTGGAAGCTCTCCTCGCACTGGTCGGACCACACGAACGGTACCTCCTTCTGTGTAAGCCTGGTCAGGTGAGTAGCAATAGAAGCAAAATTCTTAACAAACCTCCGATAGTACCCCGCGAGCCCAACTAAACTCCTCACCTCGGTCACAGAGCTAGGCCGAACTCAACTCTTGACTGCCTCAATTTTCTGGGGATCTACCATCACCCCCTTTTTCTTACACTACATGCCCCATGAATGCCACAGAAGTCAACCAAAACTCGCACTTAGTGAATTTTGCATAAAGTTTTTGGTGCCTCAAGATATACAACACAATACGAAGATGATTAGCATGCTCCTCCCTACTCTTAGAGTAGATCAAAATATCATTGATGAACACGATAACAAAAGAATCTAAGTAGGACTTAAACACCCCATTCATCAAACTCATTAATGCTGCCGACGCATTGGTCAAACCAAACGACATTACTCGAAACTCATAATCCCCATACCGGGTCCAAAAAGCAGTTTTCGGAATGTCCTCAGGTCTAATATTTAGCTGATGGTACCTCGACCTCAAGTCAATTTTTGAGAACACTGATGCACCCTGAAGCTGTTCAAACAAATCATCTATACGGGGTAGAGGTTACTTATTTCGGATGGTCACCTTGTTCAACTGCCTATAATCTGTGCACATCCCCATACTACCATCCTTCTTCTTTACAAAAATGATGGGGGCACCCCAAGGTGAAGCACTGGGATGTATAAATCCCTTATCTAGTAGTTCCTACAGCTGAGTCTTAAGTTCCCTTAACTCTGACAGAGCCATTCTATACGGAGGAATGGAAATGGGACGAGTACATGACTCTAAATCAATATAAAAATCTATGTCTCTATGCGGAGGCATGCCAAGCAAGTCCGCTGGAAACACCTCTAAAAATTCAGAAACCACTGGAACTGAATCAATAGGAGGAGACTCTACACTATCATCCCGGAGATGAGCCAAGAAATCTAGACACCCTCTCCCCACTAGCTTCCTATCCTGGAAAAACGATATTATCTTAACTGGCTTAGGCCTGTACACACCTTCCTACTCTAGCCTATCCTTCCCCGGAATTTCTAGAGCCACAGTATTGGTGTTACAATTCAACACAACATGATAAGGAGATAGTCAGGTCGTACCCAAGATAATATCAAAATAAGCCATATCCAGGATTAGACCGTCTACCCAAGTATGTAACCCACAAAAATAACAGAACATTCACGATATATATAAGTCATAACCACCGACTCTCCTACTGGGGTAGAAACATAGATAGAGGAATCAAGGATATCCCAGGTCAAACCCAGCCCTAAAGCAAAACTCACAGACACATAAGAATATGTAGAACCTGGGTCAAATAATACCGAAGCCATTTTATCACAGACAAGAATAGTACTTGTGATCACTATATTTGAGGCTTCCGCCTCAGTCCTTCCTGGAAAAGCATAGCAATGTGCCCGATTATCAATCCGGGCAACTTCCCGGGCCGGCTGCGCCGCACCCCTGCCTGCGCCGCACCCCTGCCTGCGCCGCACCCCTGCCTGCGCCGCCGTTCTCTCTGTCCCCCCCAGCCTTCCTAAAAATTACCTCACCCACCCTATGGGTGACACCTAGCATTCCTGCCTTTGCCTGCCGGAACCACTGCTCTAGTCTGCTGCAGACCCTGATTACCTGTCTGTCCTATGGACACTCCCTCTTAAAGTGGCCCAAATCACCATAATGGAAGCAACCACAGTCAAATGTAGGTCTGCTAGATGATGTATAGGATGCTCCCTGGCCTCTAGGAGCTGAAGACTGAGCTCCCTGATGACCACCTATTAGAGCTGGCAGAGCTGACTCAGTAGGACGAGCCGGATAAGCCTGCTGATGCTGGCCACAAGAGTATGAACCACTATAGTTTCCCTCATTCCGGGGATTCTTGGCTAAAGCCTTAGCCTGCCCCGCTTGCCTAACTCCCTCAATCTTCTTCACATAATCCACCACATCATTAAAACCCCTTCCTGAAGAAGTCATATGCACTGACAGTACCTGCAGATCACTATTCAGACCCTTGACAAACAACCAGACCCGTTCTTCCTCGGAATCCAACATATGTGTAGCAAAATGAGACAATGCATGGAACTTAGCCTCATAAGCTGAGACCAACATGATACCCTTCTCCAAGTTCAGAAACTTATCCTTCTTCTGGTCCCTCAAAGTACGGGGAACATACTTCTCTAGAAACAACGCATGGAACTACTCCCAAGTCACTGGAGGTAGGATAGAAGACCGACACTCAACATGAGACCTCCACCACTGCTTGGCATCACCCTGCAGCTAAAAAGTAACAAACTCCACCCCATGTTGACGTACAATAACCAACTTGTGCAACCTCTCATGGCAATCCAGGATGAACTCATAGGCATTCTCCTTGTCTGTACCCTGAAACATCGGAGGTTTCAGCTTAAGGAACTTAGTCAGCATCTCATGCTTATTACCTGTCATCATTGGGCCTAGCATTGGCCTGAGGAGATCATTTGTGCCCGAAGCTGCATCCATCCTTGGTGTAATAGTAACCGCTGGCTGAGTATCCAAGGCTTGATTTGCATAAGCAGTGGGTATGGCTCCAGCAATAACCAACCCACTCAGAATATCCCACGCCTGCCTAAAAGCTTCCGATGTCATAG
Source organism: Jaltomata sinuosa (assembly GCA_003996215.1). Lineage (NCBI taxonomy): Eukaryota > Viridiplantae > Streptophyta > Magnoliopsida > Solanales > Solanaceae > Jaltomata > Jaltomata sinuosa. Next base: position 94,849 of record QJPP01001503.1, on the reverse strand, counting down.
TAGGAAGGCCTGCACCCCCAACCGGTGCCTCCTCCTCCTGATCCCCTCCATCCTCTACAACCACTTCTTCTACATCCTCAGCCATATGATCCTGAGGTGGGGGAGGGGTTACCTCACGTGCAACAGCAGCTCGAGCTCCACCCCTGGTGGGTGCAGCTCCAGCTCATCCCCTGCCCCTTCCCCTACCTCTGTCATGAACTGCTGGGCCCACTACTAGGACCGCTAGCCTTGCTCTGTTATTCTTTGTAGTAACTATCTGTGGACAGAAGAGTGAACGAGTTTAGATACCAATTTGTATCACCAGATACCAATTGGAATCAAGTTATAGCACGAAGGAAAGAAGGAAGAGATAGTTTTTCCTAAAGCCCCATAGCCTCTCGAAGAAAAGTATGGACGTCTCTGCACCGTTCCGCAAGACTCTACTAGACCTGTTTGGTACAACGAGATCAATAAACCTAGGCTCTGACACCATCTTTGTCATGACCCAACCCATCGTGAGTGGCACCTACCCAACCCTCGGATGAGCAAACCAATAGAGTTCAACCCTTGCCTAGACTAACAGCCTAAAATCAGCAAGCGAAAAGTAAACTAACAATCAAACAATTCAATAACTAAACATAATTATTATCCTGCGGAAAATCCCTCCTAGAAACTGAAAGCAATTGTACCAAACATCAATACCCAATAACTAGAATACGGGGATGAAACCCAAAAAGACAAAATGAAATAGTTTTAAGTCCGAAACAAATGGACTAAAACTTTAAGATAACCCAAGGTAGATCGAAACAAGCAGCTTACCCTTGAAAGTCAGAAATCGCTGGTGCTAGATGCGAGGTCGCGTCTCAGTCGCTGGTAGATTTTCTGTACTCACCAAAAGAAAGACAAGTGCAGTATCAGTACACCACCACTGTGTACTGGTAGGATCATCAGCCAGTTTCCAAGTAAACAATATATATAACAGTACAACATATACAAGTAAATATATGGAAAACATGCAACAAGTATACATGCCCTAGACTACAAGTCTCTACCTACCTTGTCCCAATATGAAATCCATCTCTTAAAGTTCTATACCACGAACATGAGCCATTAACTATACCCTTCAGTCTAGCCCGGACTCACCCTAGAATCCCTTCTAGACACATACCAAGTAATGATTCAACCCGGCCTAAACCAAGACCAACACAACAGTTAAACAAGTTCCTGGCCACTCAAGGACCACCAAAAATAGAACCTTTAACTAGACAACCCGGTCCACTCATGGAACCAATACCAAGTATAACATTTCGTAAAATAACCCGATCCACTCACGAAACCAATATCAACCAATGCAATACAATAGTCATTGAAATAATGCAAGATGCAATAAAGTAAACCCATACCAGGTGTGGTACCCATGCCAATCGAATGTTATACCGGTACCAGGTGTGGTACCTGTGCCAACCATATGTTATACCCGTACCAGGACTGGTACCCAAGCCAACCGAATGTCAATAAATCACAGTCAATATATGAACACACACAACTTGTAAAACCAATAAGTAAAACCGTTTAATCATAGAATGTAAACAGGAACCTAGACATTCCACACAATTTCCCTAAGCAATGTAATGTATACAATCACTTAGACATGAGTACATGAATATACATATTCAAAGAAAATCATAAGCCATCACCTACCTCGAAATGTTCCAAGCTCTATTCAACCCGAGCTTTCCCGTGATCCGGATTCCTCTCTCGTTCTTGGTGTAAAAATAACACACAGGACATACAGTTAACACCCAAGGCTTGTACATTACCCGGATTATACTAAATCCCCAAACCTCAGGACATCCATGATCATCCCACCCCTTTCCCGGGCTTTTCCATCGTTAATTCTCCTAGTTCTATCATCTTTTATGGATAAAACAGGGAATTAAACAACCTATGATCATAATAATGTACTTTAATCCATACCCAAGAACTCACATGCTTGGAATCCCCTTCCTTCCCTAAATTCCACCATCCCTAGTTTATTATAACCTTCTCCGAATTCCCTCCTAGCAATTCTATCACATAGGAAATGTAATACAAAGATTGGGGAAAGAAAATCTTACCTTAGGGAAGAATTTTGACGGAAAAAGGAAGAAAAATGCCTGGAATCGCCTAGTCCTTCTCCCAAAATGAACTTGAGAAAAACTAAATATTTTTGGAGTTGTTTCTGCATTAAAATTCGTCGGCCCGCTATAGCAGTTCCCGCTCTATTATAGCAGTCCCCGCTCTACAATAGTGGTCCTGCTATAGCGGTAGCCCGCCGCTATAGCGGTCTTAAGTAGGTTGACCACCGCTATAGCGGTATTTTCTACCGCTATAGCGGTGGCTGCTATCGCGTGTGACCGCGCTCGTCACAGACAAAAAGTCCATAAATCTGTCAGTTTTGGCCATTTCTCAACACACCTGTTTCCCCCGACGTCCTGAAATAACCCATTCACGTCAAACACGATTCTGGGAATTCTACTTAGCCAAATACGATTTTGAAAAGTCTCTCAGACTCCTTTATATCTTAGCTACGTGGAAAACTAGCTCAATCCAAGACACCCTAAACCATCTTTACCCGGATTTCCCTAGACTCTACCTCGCTCCAAAACCAGCCGAGGCTAGCCTAGCTCAGAATTTCAAACCCCCAAACCTGGAGTTTTCTAACTCTAAAACTTGGAATGATAGAACTATCTGTAATTACAGACCCGGTCATTACATTTACTCCTTCTCAGCTTCTCAATATTAAAGGTAGAATCATTTTCTCTTTCAACAGGTGCAAGAGAAATTTAATCACACAATGGAAAAATATGTTCAAAAAATTCTGCATTCTTTATCTCAATAATAGTATCGCAATCAAGAACATCACTTCTTAAGACAAGAAATCTATATGCATCACTATGTTCAGCATATCCAATAAGTATGCAATCAGCAGGTTTAGAACCTATTTTCCTCTTTTTAGGTTCAGGTAAGAGAACTTTAGCAAGGCAACCCCACACTTTTAAATATTTCAAGTTAGGTTTATAACCTTTCCACAATTCATAAGGAGGTTTACTAGTTCTTTTATGAGGAATTCTATTTTGTATGTGACATGCTGATAAGATAGCTTCACCCCTCAAATTATCAGGAACATTAGAACTAATTAACATGGAATTCATCATTTCCTTTAATGTTCTATTTTTCCTTTCAGCTACTCCATTAGATTGAGGTGAATATGGCGGAGTTACTTCTTGAATAATTTTTTTTCTTCACAAAAAGCATTTAAAGATAAATATTCTCCACCTCTATCAGATCTAATTCTCTTGATTTTTTTACCAAGCTGATTTTCAACCTCAGTTTTATAAGATATAAAAGTATCAAATGCATCATCTTTATTTCTAAGCAAATACAACTTAGTAAATCTAGAAAAATCATCAATAAAAGTCACATAATATCTTTTACCACCTCTAGTCATAGTCTGTTTTAAATCACCCAAATCAGTGTGAATCAAAGAAAGTAATTGAGTTTCTCTATTTACTGAAAAATATGACTTTTTAGTAATTTTAGCTTCAGCACATATTTTACACTTATCAAAATTATTTGAGTCTAAACAAGATATTAAACCAAGAGACTGCATATTCTTTATATATGAGACATTAACATGTCCTAATCTAGCATGCCATAAAGAAATAGGCTCAGCCATATATGCAGAAGTAGAAGCTTTTTCACAAATATTATTTAAAACATTAAGCACAAATAAGGCATGGTTACAAAATCCATTGCCCACAAAAATTTTATTTTTAGTCAACATAACCTCATTATGTTCAAAGGAAACCTTCATTCCAACTTTTCCTAATAACCCTAAAGAAATTAAATTGATTCTGATATTAGGAACATGTAATACATTACTCAATGCCAAAGTTTTACCAGATGTGAGTTTGAGAAGAACTTTTCCTTTTCCAAGAACTTGAATAGTCCTTGAGGTCCCAAGATAAACAATTTCTTCTCCTTTCTCAACTTGGGTGTATGACACAAAATCATTTTTATTTATACAGATATGCTTTGTAGAACCAGAGTATACCACCAAATTTCTCACATTGACCTCAATATTTATATCCGAAATGATCGCAATAATTATGTCATCCGTTTCAACCAAATTTATTTTTGACTTAGCGGGATTGCCATTTCTTTCAAATATTTTCTTGCAGTGAGGTGTATTTTTTATGAAGGTTTTCTTGTTAGCTTTGGTCTTGTAACCATGTCTATTTATCCATTTCAATAGAAGAAAATTCATTTCTTATTAAAACTTGATCAAATTTCTCATGTCATTGTTTAGGAGCTTGTTTAAGGCCATAAAGAGATTTAATTAATTTACAAACTTTATTTTCTTGTCCAGGAATAATACATCCCTCAGGTTGAACCATATAAATTTCTTCTTCTAAATCACCATTTAAAAAGGCTATTTTTACATCCATTTGATGGATAAAAAACTTATGAACTGATGCTAAGGCAATTAAGATTCGAATAGAGGGAATTCTTGTCACTGGTGCAAATGTATCAAAATAATCAATATTTTGCTTTTGAGAAAATCCTTTAGCTACTAATCGAGCTTTTTATTTATCTATAGATCCATCAGGATTAAGTTTCTTTTTGAAAATCCATTTACAACCAATAGCTTTTGCACCAGGAGGTAAATCAGTCAAAATTCATGTATTATTTTTCATAATTGAATCAATTTCAATTTTTATTGCCTCTTTCTAAAATTTAGCATCAGAAGAAGATATAGCTTCAAAATAATTTAATGGTTCACTATCGACAAGAAAAGTTTGAAAGTCATTTCCATAAGAAAAATATTCATTCCTAGGCCTTTTACTCCTTCTCGGCTCCTTAATATTAGAGGTAGAATCATTTTCTCTTTCAACAGGTGCATGAGAAATTTTATCACACAGTGGAAAAATATGTTCAAAATTTTTTGCATTCTTTGTCTCAATAATATCACAATCAAGCACATCACTTTTTAAGACAAGAAATCTATATGCAACACTATGTTCAGCATATCCAATAAGTATGCAATCAACAGTTTTAGAACCTATTTTCCTCTTTTTAGGTGCAGGTAAGAGAACTTTAGCAAGGCAACTCCACACTTTTAAATATTTGAAGTTAGGTTTATAACCTTTCAACAATTCATAAGGAGGTTTACTAGTTCTTTTATGAGGAATTCTATTTTGTATGTGACATGCAGATAAGATAGCTTCACCCCACAAATTATGAGGAAAATTAGAACTAATTAACATGAAATTCATCATTTCCTTTAATGTTCTATTTTTCCTTTTAGCTACTCCATTAGACTGAGGTGAATATGGCGGAATTACTTCATGAATAATTTCTTCTTTTTTCACAAAAAGCATTTAAAGATAAATATTCTCCACCTCTATCAGATCTAATTCTCTTGATTTTTCTACTAAGCTGATTTTCAACCTTATTTTTATAAGAAATAAAAGCATCAAATGCATCATCTTTATTTCTAAGCAAATACAACTTAGTAAATCTAGAAAAATCATCAATATAAGTCACATAATATTTTTTTACCACCTCTGGTCATAGTTTGTTTTTTTTTTAATTGAGAATTAGCATCATAAGGAGTGGCTATAGGAGTTACCTCCCAACATTCAAACTTCTTAAGAAGCCTTACCACATAATGTTCTAGTGACAACATTATACCATCATCACTCCTTATAACTTTAACTCCCAATATCATATTTACTTCACCCAGATCTTTCATTTCAAAGTTAGTAGACAAAAACTGTTTGGTGATACTGATGATGGTGTCGTTCTGGCTGCTACTGATTTAATTTTTCTACCGGTTGTTTATGGCACTATGGAATTCAGGTATGTAAATAGACATGGTTACAAACCCAAATCTAACAATAAAATCTTCATTAAAAATACACCTCAATGCAAGAAAATATTTAAAAGAAATAACAATCTCGCTAAGTCAAAAATATATTTGACTGAAACGGATGAAATAATTATTGCGGTCATTTCAGATATAAATATTGAGACCAATGTGAGAAACTGGGTGATAGACTCTGGTGCTACAAGACACATTTGTATAAATAAAAATAATTTTGTGTCATACACCCAAGTTGAGAAAGGAGAAGAAATTGTTTATCTTGGGACCTCAAAGACTACTCAAGTTCTTGTAAAAGGAAAAGTTCTTCTCAAACTCACATCTGGTAAAACTTTGGCATTGAGTAATGTATTACATGTTCCTAATATCAGAATCAATTTGATTTCTGTGGGGTTATTAGGAAAAGTTGGAATGAAGGTTTCCTTTGAAAATAATGAGGTTATGTTGACTAAAAATAAAATTTTGTGGTCTATGGATTTTATAACCATGGCTTATTTGTTGTTAATATTTTAAATAATATTTGTGAAAAAGCTTCTACTTATGCTTATATGGTTGAGTCTATTTCTTTATGGCATGTTAGATTAAGACATGTTAATGTCTCATATATAAAGAATATGCAATCTCTTGGCTTAATATCTGGTTTAGACTCAAATAATTTTGATAAGTATAAAATATTTGTTGAAGCTAAAATTACTAAAAAGTCATATTTTTCAGTAAATAGAGAAACTCAATTACTTTCTTTGATTCACACTGATTTGGGTGATTTAAAACAATCTAAGAAACTAAGGCCAATATGATTGTCAATAAAGATGGTAACCCAACCTATGTGATTGGATATCCAATGAAGTAGGTTCATATGGATAATAACAAGTCGATATTGACACTGCGCACTAACTGAGAGTGCTTGAACTGCTACTAAAATTGAGAGATGAGTTATTAACTCTTAATGAATTCATAGTCCTTATGGATGGTGTATTTAAAGCAGTATACACGTGATGAATTCACCTATATGAGAAGTGGAATGAGGTCATTCCTATGAGATTTTTGGCCTAATGTCTAGAGCTCTCATGAATACCAGGCACGCGCATAGCCTATTGGCGCAAAACCGCGTTGAATAGCAAAATTATGATTAAAATGTGATTGATAAAGTCTCTGGCTTACAATTAGAGTTTATTGGTTCATAGAAATATTATATTTCACCATTGATTCTGTAAGTCAAATTTTATTGATCTAAGTTTGATTCATAGTCCTGAAGACACCAAACCTACTACATTTTGATCATGTTTATCCAGCAAGTTAAACTCTTCTTCTTATAAATTCTTTTTGAAATATGTGGGGATTGTAGGTAAATATTGTTTTTATTTTAAAAAGAATTTATGTTGTTATGTGTTTGAGAAGCCAATAAAAAGAGTATTTTAGAACAATGTTTTTACTTAGAAAACAAGAACTTGTGCTGGATTATTGGTACAAGTGGCAACCATGTTGCCAAGTGTCTTGGACACTTTTCCTTACCAAAGCCTTGGTATTAGCCTATGAAAAGGCCTCTATGTTCACAGCAAAAGACAACCTTAAAAACAATTGATATTGCTCCCTCCCCTCACGTTCTTCCACTTCCTCTTTTAGCTTTTTGTTTTGTTTTCTATTTAATATTTAATGGTTTTGGCTTCTTCTACAAATCCTCTAATTTAACTTGCTGATCTTAATTTTGCTGATTCATGTATCCCCTATTAAATTAGGGAAGGCTTGTTTAATCTTAAGGGAATATTTCACATTGCTGAAATAGTTTCTTAGGACAGTGCCCAACACGACTCAAGTATTAGTTATATATTTATATATATACTATTACATATTACTTATATTATTATGGAAGTAATATTCATCTAATTTTTAGTATCATTATTTTGCTATAATTATTATTGTGATTTCCCCTTATTCCCCAACAATCTGAAGCATTCTAGGAATCGTCTCCCTTCTTTCATTCCTTTCATGCGTATTGTAACTTGCTCATATGGGTTGAGTCCAATTGGTATCTCTTAATTCCAATTAGTATCTCAATGACGTAAAGGATGTCATTCAATTCTGGTTGGGATGACACAAGCAAGATAAGTTTGAATAGGAAAGGTTCGAATTGGTATCTGGACTTAGAGGCTGTGGTAAGACATGGATGATCGGCTAACGGTCATCTATGAGACAAATAGAAGATAATGAACCCGATTTTATTGAGTGCTGAAGCTTGAGACTTGTGATTGTGTGTATTACATTGGTTGAATGACTGCGAATGTGTGGTGTGTAATTGCTTGAGTTACTTTGAAATTTGTGGTTAGTGAAGAGTTTTAACTTAGTTATATGTGATTGGTTAAAGGGTTAACTATTATGTGATTAAACTAAAATTTTTGTGTTAAGTTTTGGGCATAGACTTACTGTTGGTAAAAATGGTAAGGGTGTCACGCCCCTAGGTTACCCCTTGGACATAACACGGGACTTGGGATCACAAGTGCCCCAAGCTAACCCTTGATCATAGCATTCTCAAGCATAACAAAAGATAAGCGAAAACAAAATAGATAATGTCAGAATAGCATAAATGGATAGTCAAGCCAAATAGGCATACAAGATCCAAAAGACTCGAATACTGTCTATGTATGAAAAGCCTCTACATAAGACATAAGGAGTTGCTGGGACAAGCCCCCAGCTAACTCTAAGTACTGAAGGGAAAATACTGAACTAGACTCTACTAGTCCTCAAAAAATAAGGACTCACCAATCCTCACTGAATGGCCCACAAACACTAGCCACGTGTCTGAGAAGGGACACCTGAATCTGCATCATCAAAAAATGCAGTGCAAGATATGCTTCAGTACTATAGGATGTACTGAGTATGTGGAATATGCATAAATAATATGAAAATATGCTTAAAACATAATTGAAAACTGAGTTCATGCATAATCGAAGAAGTCATAAGTAAATATCATAGTTTGAGTAATAAGCATGAGTTCGTAGTTAAAACCTCAGCATAAGATATCATAAAGCTTAGAAAATTTGAAATCATTCATACCATAGTTTCCTATAACCAACATTAGACCATGCGAGCTACATGGAATCTAACTATATAACCCTAGTTAGCAAAGCTGGACCGAACTTTGCAAAAGCACGGGCCACCATCCCCAACTATGTAACTCTAGTTGGCAAAGCTGTTCTATGTCCCGCTAAGGCAAGGGCACCATTAATCAAGATGTAGAACCACTTTCATACTCCAATCAGGTGATAAATAACCTACGCTGGCAATGTAGTTTTGGACTTAGGTAATCAAACCCTCATCGCTCCGTGCTAAGTACTACTCCCAAAACATGCATACATATAGCTCATAAATTCAAAGTGGCATAATCTCATGCCAAACTTGTTCATAACTTGTTCATACTTGATCATACTTGTTCATACTTGTTCATACTTATTCATACTTGTTCATACCGTGGATCGTCATACTACTCATGAGTTTTAGTTTAGAAGATGGCTCATGAGCATTGATGGAACATCGGGTGTCTTGTCTTGCATAATACTTCATAACATGGAAAGACTTGCATACTTCATGACTTGTAAAATTTGCATGGCTCTAGTTTAATTTTCATAAAACATATACTTTCATAGAATCATAGGAACTAGGCATGCACATGCTTGAAAATTCATAAGGAACATGCTATCAAAATCCAATTTTCTTAAATCAACCTCATGCATATAGAAATTTCCATGGTCAAACTTCAATTCATGAAATAAGAGTTAACATGTAAAAACCATGTAAAATCATGCATTTTAATAGTAGTTTCATAGTCAAATAATGAGAAGATCATATTTTGCAAAGCCCATAAGAATTAGATAGGAACCCTAATTTGAAAATCATGAAATCAAAATTTGAATTAGGGGTTTTGGGCACAAAGGTGAAAGAAACCCATTGTTGAATACCCACATACCTTGATTGAAGCTAACCCACTTGAATTCAAAAGACTTAGGAGACTTGAACTTGGAGCTTGAGACTAGGAGTTGAAACCCTTGCTTGAAGCTTGAGAGGATGAAAAATTCCTTTTCTTCTCTTGGAAGTTGATTGAAGGAATGGGAGTGAACTTAGGTCAAGTGGGAGTAAAAACCCTCCTAAATAGGCTTAAAACAATTTAGTATAGGAGTTAAGAGAGTGAAAAATTACAAAAATACACCTGGACTTAAGCTTGGAAAAAGCTGGAAAAAGTCGACTTCAGAGACCACGGGTCAGTGTACGGACCGTCAAAGTGAATGATGGACCGTCAAAGTGAATGATGGACCGTCATTTGGCCTGTGATTTTAGGAATCACTGTTGAGAGTCTACTGGAACTCCATTCCACGAGTTACAGGATGGTTCATCGTTTAAAATGATGACCCATCAAGTCACTCGTGGAATCTAGGGAAGAAAATCTGAATTTTGACAAACCACGGGTCACTCTACGGACTGTGGTTTTGGTCTACGGGTCATGAACCAACCAGTGGTTTTAAAGATGAAAATTTTAAGGTTCAGTTCAGCAATGACGAGTCACAGTATGGACCATGGTTCGGAATCACGGTTCGTCATTTCGATCCGTCATCACTGGCAGCACTGCATTAAACCGCCCATAACGTTTCACTCCGAACTCGGATTAATGTGCGATCGGTGGCTTTGGAAAGAAGACTCAAAAATCTTTAATTTAATGTGTACTAGGACACCTAACTCTTTATATTTTAGGAGGAATGCTCGATTGAAGTTGACCCTAGTTTAGTCTTACATGAAAACTTACTTGGCTGAGGTGCTTGCGACTTAACTTGATGATAGGAGTTTCTTATGAACATGATTCGCATCCAAAGCACTCACCACACTAGGAAAATAATCATTACACTCATGGAAAAGGTTCGGATATTAGCTTAGGAGTTTTGGGGTGTTACAATATCTCCCCCTTGGGATCATTCATCCTCGAATGAAGACTAAGCAAGGGAACTCTAGAGAGAAAATAGCTCGACCAAAAATGAAACATAAAAACCAAAGAATCAACATGAAACTGAACTTTTCAACTTAAAACATGGCTGAATCAACTTCAAAAATATGAATACATGCTAGGATCGTAAGGGAAACTGATGGAAAAGATTCGGAAGGACATACTAAGGATGTAACTACTACCTCAAGCTAAAACCAGATCGGAAGGAAAAGGGTGAGTGTACTTGCCCTTCATGGATGATTCTGCTTACCAAGTAGCTCCTTCAACTTATTTGTAAAAGCTGAAGTACTATCGTGGTGATCGACTTCTAATTGAAATAAAAACTGAGCTAGTTTCATGGGACACGTATGCATGCTGAAAATGTAAGAACAACCAACAAGACAAGAACTGGATATCCAATATGATAACTGGTCTGGGATGAGAGTAGGAACTCAGCTAAAACTCATAAAGAACAAACATACTCTTGAAATCGCAGTTAACCAAAAGGGACACGAAACTGAGACAAGTAGATATACGGGAAAACTATTCTCTTTTAAGTACCACTCCTACCATTTGCAACTAACAACCTCAACAACGTACATATGGGTACTAAGGCCTGATTCTAATTACCCAATTCTCCATGTTCAAACCTATCTCGATCAGATCTCTTGCATCTAGAACATTTTCTAAGGATAGCATCCCCCCATCACAACAACTAACTAACTTAGGGCTCCCAACCAAAGGGTCACTAGTTGCGCAAAACAATTATCCACATGTATCCTATCACGATATTCAATCTTATAACTATGGTCACCTTATGGTTTCATAGCTTACCCTATTTAAGACTTCTCTCATCTTTCCTATCATAACTAGGAATTACAAATTCAAGAACTTCTACAGAGGGACATACTAAACTTCCTCATCTAACTATTTTTCATGAATAATCCTTACCTCATAATTCACCCACACCTAGAACTCAAGGTGGAACAAGTACACTAACAAGGAATAGGAATCTGCTACCTCCCAGCTAGGCTACTACAAGGCCTTCTCCCCTAACATTTATAACAACATAAACCAAAATCATTGAAAGAAAAGAGCAGGAGCAAGAGCGTCACAAATGAAGGATTACAGATTGATCTTGACTTACACTTAGCGTGATCAAGCCACTTAAGGTGAGGCTTGGGGAGTTGAGCGCAATAGGCATGGGTATTTTACATACTTGGCACGTAAGGCACGAATGGTGGGGATCACCACCCCTCGTTATCAAAGGCAAAGGTCAAGGTCTTTTAGAGCAAAGAAATCATAAGCGCAAACTATGTCAAGAATCAGGTCAGAGCATATAAATAACGTAACATGATTTGATTAGCCATAAAGGCATGTCTGAAGAATAAACTGAGCAAATAGGATTTAGCATACTGAGAGATATGAGTTTACATAGATAACAAACCTCAGGGCATAAAGCTGGGATTTATAGAATCGCAGGATAAGAGTAGAGTCATTGTATAAAGCAATCACTTGTCATTCTAGAATCTTAACATGAGCGTGAATCTGAAATAAGACTATGGCGCTGACACACAAGGCATGCAAAAGGTATCATAATGGCAGAAGTATACTTAGTATGCTAGGATGGAAATAAGCTTTTGCCTCCCCTCTTGACTTTGTTCTAACACCCACAAGCATCATTACCTGAGCCTTTAAAATCTGGCCGATTCTACATTTCACCATCTCCCCCTTAGGTTTATGTTATCTTCCTAAGTCTATAGACCTCTCACCAACCTCTCAAAGGAACTATGATCGTTTTACCCTAACAGAACATACATTACTCTAGAACCTAGCACGAATACCCACTTCCTTCTATAGTCTAAGACCCCCCTTCACCTAAAAGCCTAGGCCTCAACCCTCATATCCCCACTTAGTTCTAGGTCAAGACAACTCACAACCAAATAAGAGTAGGGGTTCGGGGACTATGGACATATAGAAGAAGGAAATCTAGTGACGTACCTGATTCAACTTCTGGAGGAATACTCTGACCCAGCTGGCTAGGCAATGAAATGAATTGGCTTTGAAGCTGAACACCACCGTTGCTCTGCTTAGATAAGGGGAAATCCCTGATCCTATAGCCTAACTAACCACACCCAAAATACCTCCTTTTGACAGCAAGAAACTCACCTAGATGAAACTTACCACATCTACTACAACGAGGGTACCTTAAGGTCTTTGGAGCCTTATGGTGACAAGACTGAGAATCGAGGGCAAGTGTGCTAACTAGATATGGGGATGGTCTGGATGACCTATGCTGAGGAGACGATTGGTTCCATGTTCTAGTCTTCTTGTTCTTCCTCTTCCCCTTCTTTAGTTTCTCTTTCTCATTCAACTGAGCTGTCATGGATTGAGCCAACTTACAAATGGCTTCGTGAAATTCTGCATTCGTAACCTCATGATTTAGAGTGGTCAGGTTAGCATTTCTTGTGAGGTTTTCGCAGAGACATTATCTGAAATGCGTAAGGATAGATTAGAAGGGTAAGTAGAGTCAAACTCTATCGCAAGATATTGAACACAAAGAAGTAAATCTTTTCCTAAAACACCTCATAGCCTCTCCCTCATAAGTGTGGCGTGCTTCACACCCATGAAAGAGACACTACTTGATGCGGCATTCAGACACCCTAGAACTCTTGAACCTGAGGCTCTGATACCAAGTTTGTCATATCTCGAGGTTACTCACTGGACGTAACACGGGACTTGGGACCACAAGTACCCCAAGCTAACCCTTGGTCATAGCATTCTCAAGCATAACAAAAGATAAGCAAAAATATAATAGATAAAGTCAGAATAGCATAAATGGATAGTCAAGTTGAATAGGCATACAAGATCCAAAAGACTCGAATACTGTCTATCTCTGAAAAGCCTCTACATAAGTCATAAGGAGTTCCTGGGACAAGCCCCCAGCTAATTCTATGTACTAAAGGGAAAATACTAAACTAGACTCTACTAGCCCTCGAAAAATAAGGACTTACCAACCCTCGCTGAATGGCACACGAACACTAGCCACGTGTCTGAGAAGGGACACCTAAATCTGCATCATCAAAGGATGTAGCGAAAGATACGCGTCAGTACTATAGGATGTACCGAGTATGAAGGATATGCGTAAATAATATGAAAATATGCTTAAAACATAATTGAAAACTGAGTTCATGCATAATCAAAGAAGTCATAAGTAAATATCATAGTTTGAGTAATAAGCATGAGTTCGTAGTCAAAAACTCAACATAAGATATCATAAAGCTTAGAAAACTTGAAATCATTCATACGGAAGTTTCCTATAACTGACATTAGACCATGCGAGCTACATGGAATCTAACTATATAACCCTAGTTAGCAAAGCTGGCCCGAACCTTGCCAAAGCACGGGCCACCATCTCCAACTATGTAACCCTAGTTGGCAATGCTGTCCTATGCCCTGCTAAGGCAAGGACACCAATAATCAAGATGTAGAAACACTCTCTTATGCCAATCGGGCGATAAATAACCTACGCTGGCAACATAGTTTTAGACTTGGGTATTCAAACCCTCATCGCTCGGTGCTAAGTACTACTATCAAAACATGCATACATATAACTCATAAATTTATAGTGGCACAATCTCATGCCAAACTTGTTCATAAATTATTCATACTTGATCATACTTTTTCATACTTTTTCATGCTTATTCATACTTGTTCCTACCCCGGATCGTCATACTACTCATGAGTTTTAGTTTAGAAGATGGCTCATGAGCATTGATGGAACATCGGGTATCTTGTCTTGCATAATACTTCATAACATGGAAAGACTTGCATACTTCATGACTTGTAAAATTTGCATGGCTCTAGTTAAATATTCATAAAACATATACTTTCATAGAATCATAGGAACTAGGCATGCACATGCTTGAAAATCCACAAGGAACATGCTATTTAAATCTAATTTGCTTAAATCAACCTCATGCATATAGAAATTTCCATGGTTAAACTTCAATTCATGAAATAAGAGTTAACATGTAGAAACCCATGTAAAATCATGAAATTTAATAGTAATTTCATAATCAAATCATGAGAAGATCATCATTGGCAAAACCCATAAGAATTAGATATGAACCCTAATTTGAAAATCATGAAATCAAAATTTGAATTAGGGGTTTTGGCCACAAGGGTGAAAGAAACCCATTGTTGAATACCCACATACCTTGATTGAAGCTAACCCACTTGAATTCAAAAGACTTAGGAGACTTGAACTTGGAGCTTGAGACTAGGAGTTGAAACCCTTGCTTGAAGCTTGAGAGGATGAAAAATTCCTTTTCTTCTCTTGGAAGTTGATTGAAGGAATGGGAGAGAACTTAGGTCAAGTGGGAGTAAAAACCCTCCTAAATAGGCTTAAAACAATTTAGTATAGGAGTTAAGAGAGTGAAAAATTACAAAAATACACCTGGACTTAAGCTTGGAAAAAGCTGGAAAAAGTCGACTTCAGAGACCACGGGTCAGTGTACGGACCGTCAAAGTGAATGACGGACCGTCATTTGGCCCGTGATTTTACGAATCACTTTTGATAGTCTACTATAACTCCATTCCATGAGTTACAGGATGGTCCTTCATTTAAAATGATGACCCATCAAGTCACTCATGGAATCTAGAAAAGAAAAGCTGAATTTTGACAAACCATGGGTCACTCTACGGACCGTGGTTTTGGTCTACGGGTCATGAACCAACTAGTGATTTTAAAGATGAAAATTTTAAGGTTCAGTTCAACAATGATGAGTCACAGTACGGACCGTGGTTCAGAACCACGGTTCGTCATTCCGATCCGTCATCACTGGCAGCACTGTAGTAAACTACCCATAACTTATTACTCCGGACTCGGATTAATGTGCAGTTGTTGGCGTTGGAAAGAAGACTCAAAAACTTTTAATTTGGTGTGTACTAGGCAACCTTACTCTTTATATTTTAGGAGGAATGCTCAATTGAATTTGACCCTAGTTTAGTCGTACATGAAAACTTACTTGGGTGAGGTGCTTGCGACTTAACTTGATGATAGGAGTTTCTTATGAACATGATTCACATCCAAAGCACTAACCACACTAGGAAAATAATCATTACACTCATGGAAAAGGTTCGGATATTAGTTTGGGATTTTTGGGGTGTTACAAAGAGGACATGATCATTTGTGACTGTGGGGAAACTCTGGTTTTAGGACAGTCAGGATTGGTTGGAAACCATGGGGGAAAAGGCTAATATTGTATGATAGTGGGAATGTGATGTTATGAATAACTTTCTAGTGTGTTTCATAATTGATTTTATGATAATGTGGTGCTAAATTCTCAATTATGCATTGTTGGGGATGCTCTTGGGGTTATGTTATGACCATGATGTGATTTCACGGGTTAAAATTGATAACAGGGAAGGGAAATAAGGGAATTTTGCAGAAAATGATAAATTTTCTGGGCTGCTGCTGTTGTGGTTCGCCATAGTAGTGTGCAAGCCGCTATAGCTGAAGGGGCAGGGAAGAATCTCTATCCTGTTTTCCCCTATTTTGTTTTTCATTCCCGGGTTGTTTTAAAGTGCTAATTAAGTTGCGAGATATTGCATGAATTATAAAAATTAGTATCCATGTGTGATAAAAGGAAAGGGTAGATATGGTATCCTGGGGCATAAGGGTTATGGCTTGATGTGGGTGATGTTGCCTGTTTGAGGTAACCTATATGTATTTGAACATCAAACCTTATTTGCCGTGGTGTTTTTTTACCCTTGTTTGAGTAACTACTTGATTTGTAAGGATAATGTGTAGTTAGTAAGGAAACCGTGAGATTATGGTTGAACCAAGTTTTCAGGTATTCGTAAAATTATGATTATCCATTGGTGGAAATAGTCGCTCAAGTAGTAGTTGGCAAAATAACCCATAATTGGCTGAGTAGTGCGGGACACTGCTCATAGGCTTATTCTATAAGAATGTTTTGACTATTTTTAGCTCTTGTGAAGAGTATAATGGAATTGTAGGGAATTTGAAATGAGTTGGCTTATGCCTGATCGATGATCCTTAGTGGTAGGGTTTATTGAGGGAGTGGGGTTAGTAAATAGTTCCTTCATCAATCATATCCCTCTTGTTAACCATGATAATACATGGTGTTACTGCTTATTGAATGGTGGGTGTGTGCAAGTTATAACACTAGTTAGGGTGTAAGTACCTGGGTATAATTCTCCCTAGGATGAGAGTTTACAAAAATCTCAGCTAGGATAGTGCCAATGGAAATTTGGTGTTGTGTGGTTTAGAGATACTTGGTGTCTCGGGTGTAGTGTTGATGGGAGTAAGGTGATATCGTGATATGCGAGGGTCATAGTACACCATAGAAGCTTTTAGAATGGAACTTGGGTTAGTAGAACTCCGGGAATAACATTTAACATAAATGAATTAGTCCAAAATGTCAAAATCTGGGTTGTGTTGTAAAATTGGCCAAACTGAGAATGTCCAGAGCTACTGCCTCACCTATACTGCTATAGCGGGAGGCAGGGCGCTACTGCGGTATTGCTATAACAAGAATTTTTCCTCTGTAGTGAGGCCCTTATAGCAGGAAAGGGGTTGCACAGTGAACAACGGGTTTTGATTCCTCGTAGCATGAAAAATTATTTTTCATTATGTTTGAATTTCTTTCACTCTGATATTTTGATGAGGCCTCAAATTTATTGGGCACTCGAGGATGAGTACTTTTATTAGTCTCGTGCAACTCGAAGGGAGGGATTTCTTGAAAGAGAAGGATAGAATTAATTTTTTGTTAGGTTTTGGTACACTGAGAGATCTGAAAGTTTGGTGGTTTGGTGGTTTGTGTATGATTTTATTTACGCTATCATGGTAGAGCATTAAGGTTAAAGGGGATGGATCATTCTTTTTCTTCCACCTTAGAGATCATTCGGGGACAAACTATGGGTAAATTAGTATCAGTTGTAATGATCTGTTCAGTCGTTATTTAAAGACACCTCATTATGGGTGAGCTATTTATGCAAAAAATGAGTTATAAAACTTCCGGGTTAGGGAGTTGGAAATTTTGTGCTAGGCTAGTCTCGGAAAAAATTCTGAGCGAGGTAAGGTCTAGGGAAATACGAGAAATGATTGGGTAAAATGTCTTAATTTGATCAAATTTTTCCGTTAGCTAAGGCATTTAGGAGTCTGAGTGACTTTTTGAAAGTGACTTCCAGTGAATAAAACTCCCGATATCAAAGTTTACGTGAAAGGGTTGGTTCGGAACGTCAAGATTTGAAGTGTGTTGTATAATGAGAAATTTTGGGGGATTTCCCGAGGTTCTATTTTGTGTCAACCGCTATAGAAGTTTCCACTATGCTACGATGATGACAACTATTGCAGAGAAATTCCCGCTATAGCAGAAGTCAAGGAAGTCAACCCCGCTATAGCGGGCGGCTACTGCTATAGCGGGATTGGGCCACTATAGCAGGAATACGAGACCAGAAAACCATGAAATGTGTTTTATAATTTCATTCTCTCCTCTTCAGTTCCAAACAAATAAGGGTTTCTCCAAAAACCCTCCTAGGTTGCTCCAAACTCGGGGAGCAATGGAGAGGAAGGATTCCCACTCGAATGGGACAAAACCCATGGATTCCAGGTCTAATTTTCATCAGGATTTTCCTCCACGGAGCCAGAAGTTCTTGTTCAGACTTCTAAATAAGATGCTTGGCGTCCAGGTAGGCTAGGTTTAACTGAGTAGACTTAGACCTATAATTCATTTCATATTATTATTGTAGAATGATGGGAGAATTCATGCCTAGGCCTTCGGGCATGGAGTTTGGAGGATTAATTTATGGGTTCTTTGGTTCACTGAGGTGGAGTTATTGAGTCATGAACAATGTGTTTCCCATTTCGTGTCTTATTGCTGATATTAGTATTCTACATCCTGGGGAGACTAGATACTCGGGTGGGTTCGAGGAACTGAAAATAATTATGGGTGAATGGATTGCTAGGTTGTAGCAGGTTCTCGAGAGTGATCTAAATAAATGAATTGGGATGAACAAAGAAGTTCCAAAATTTGATGTAAATGACTATATGTGTCTAGATGGTAAACCAGGGATTAGTCTTCAGATAGGTCATCAAGGTTGGGGTTATGAACCAGGTTTGTTGGGTAAGTGATGGTTGTTTGCTTCCCTTTTGAGATATGTATACATTGTAACTATTGCTTATTATTATCTACACATTTCATGGTTTAGGGAATTAATTGATGAATGTCTAGTATATCCGGTTGTCAATCATGTGAAATGAACTTGTCCTATTTACTTGTTGGTTTACAAGTGTGGTTGTGTCCATTATTGTTAATTATTTGATTGTGTGTGGCATTCGGTTGGCTCGGGTACCACGCTTTGTACGGGATACATATATGGTTGGCTCAGGTACCAAGCTTGGTACAGGTTCTATACATGGTTGGCTCGGGTACCACACTTGGTACGAGATATCTATCAGTTGGATCGGGTACCACGCTTAGTTCAAGTTCTGTATCGGTTGGTTTGGGTACCACGCCTAGTATAAGTTCTACTATGGTTGGCTCAGGTACCACGCCTGGTACGGGATTGAGTGCTTTAGGTGTGTTGGTTTCTTGAGTAAACCGGGCTTATTATTATTGATGTTCATTACTTGTTGGTTCCTTGAGTGAATCGGGCTTATCTGTTATTGGTGTTCATTACATGTGGGTTCTTTGAATGAACCGGGTTTATCTGGCAGTGATGTTCATTACATGTTGGTTTCCTCAGACATGATAAGATTTAGTATTACTTAACATGCATATATGTCCTCGAAAGGCCGAGTTAGTGTGCTTAAGTGATAATGTGGTTTCGTCTGTAAACGGTTGCATGTTAAATGGCATATATGATGTCCTAGGGATCCTTGGGAGGTCCGGGTAGCTTGCAAGCAGTGACACAATTATATGTGGTCTGGTTACTTGCATAGTTTGGCATGACTTATATAGTTGTTTAGTCTGGTTAGAGACTGGGGGTCTTATTGATAGTCATATGGACTGGGTTGTTTTATATTGTCTTGTAATTTTTGGTTAATGTTATTTATTGAAATTCTTAATTTGACAAGAGAGATAGGCCGGCTAGCGGTGATGTCTGGGCTAGTTGGGCACAAGTCTAAAGGTTGTGAGTCATATTGCTTGACGGGTCCAAGATGGGTGAGCTTGGAGGGACTAAGGTTCTTATGATATCAGGTTTGACTGGGTTAGTGAAACAAGGCTAGTATTCTATGAGTTCTTGAACCGGCGGGATGTCAAGGGTAAGGAACCTAGGGGGTTGAATATGCAGAACATGTAGGTAGTCCATTGTTGGGCTAAGGGATAAGGGTCAAGGTGGTTGACTTAAGGTCTTAAGTGAGGGTCACAAATATTCTAACAGGGTTAGTTAGTAATGTGAATTACGAAATCAAAACAGGTAAGGTATTTCTAGTGTTAAGTGTGACTTGGGAAGTCCTAGCATTAAGTGTGGCTTGGGAAGTCCTAGTGATATATGTTGACTAGGATGAAATGGGCGTAGGGTCTCTAAATTGGTGGAGTTGGCAGCGGAATAGGGTAGTAATGCTTGGGACAGAACGTATAGGTTCCTAGCGGTTGTACTATGGTAGTAAGGGTGGATGATGAAAGACTGGAGTTTTTGTAACTTACACTGCATATTATCTCTTGATTTCTTATATGATGGTATGAGGTGTATTCTTATCAACGAGGATGCATACCAGTACGTGTTGTTTGTACTGATACTACTCTTGCTATCCCTTTTTGGGTATAGTCTGGTTGCAGGATCAGTGATGTTTTTTAGGTACAGGACGACAGTGATCTCCAGCAGCTTATACTTTTTGTTGCCATGATGGAAGCTGTGTCTTCTTTATATACTTTGTATTTCTCCTTAGAGCTCTTGTACTTGTTTAGACTAGTTCCTAGGGAGGGTTGTATTTAAGTTTTAAAGGTTTATTGTTTTGAATATTGTAAGTGTTTTTCCAGTATTAAAAAGGCCATTTTCTTATGTTTTACTTTTGATTTCCGCATTACATGTTGAATTGAGTGGTAAGGGTTCTCCTATCTAGGTGCTTAGAGTAGGTGCCCGCGTAGCCTGGTGGTTGGGTCGTGACAGAATCATATGTATAGATATCATCATCTACGTCTAGAAAGTCATATGCTTTGGAAGAAGTTTGTACAATCTTGGATTGTGTTTTGATTAAAATCAAAAGAAGAATCTACTTTAAGGATATGTCCTTATGCACGACCATACATACCATAGAAATTATACACGAAAAGGGTGGACAATTAGCTAGAGTAACAGGTGCTGCAACAAAATTGTTTGCAAAAGAGGAGAAATTACCACATTAAAATTACCTTTATGGGGAGGTGATAATGCTCAAATCGTGCTACCAAAGTTGGAGGTCACGATGATCGTCAAAGCAAAATACATTTATATTCCCAATGAATGTCAGGGTCATACCCACAGAGAACAATGTAGTCGCGATCGAGCTAATAAAGTATACGAGCAACTTATTGGAGTTCAATGAACAAAAAGGGAAAAGTATCTAAAGGGGGGTATTAGGAACTAAAACAAAAGATAAAGAAAAATAACTACAAGATAGATTGATCAATGGCTTTCACCTTGCTTTCCCTAAGCAAGGATAACAAGGGAGACTTGGGAATGGGAATTTAATTTACAAGACTTGCACCAGATTAACACATGGGTAGTCTTGGCTAAAGGTGCACTTAACCGTCCTTCGACCAATCAAGCAACAATCCTCATGGGTTCTCTCAAACCACCACGAGTAAGCAATAACCAACAATTAACTTGGGTGAGTTGGGTTATCTCTAACCCCAACTCTTAGATTGGAGTTTTTGGCAACCAAATTATCTCTAGCCTTGGTCTAGAGTGGAAACCCCAAATCCCCGCTATTGAATCTTCCCGAACTTAGGGAAATTTTGTCTCAAGCAACAAACCAAATTAGAAATCTAAGTCAATGTTTGAAACCAAGTCCTATAACGAGCGAAACCCTCGTTTTGTGTTGCTGAGACATGCGCCTAAGGAGAAAGTCTTTGCAACCGAAGTGATAAATTCAAGCACGAAGGATTTAATAGACCCAAATAATCAAACAAGAGAAAAATCTATATATGAATTCAATACCCAAACAAGTATTATCTCTAGTACAAAACTAAATCTCAATTCAACAACACACCAATAAAATAGCAATTAAGAACAAGAGTTTAAAGAATGAAAACTAAAGATTTTACAATAAAGAGCATCCAAATCTTCACTCCTATGGTGTTGGTTAATGAACTTGCTCTCCAAGCTTGCCAAAAGTTGTGAGAATAGCCAAAGATACCTTCCCAATCGGCAGAGAAGAGTTTTATGTGGATTGGTGTTTCCAAAATTGGGAATTTCAAATTTTGTCCTGTAGTTGACGATGCCATCTTTGCGATCGCGTTCATATTCCTCGCGATCGCGAGGTTCTATGATCCTTTTTTGTGGTCGCGTGACTTCAACCTCGCAGTTGCGTAGCTCTGATATCTTTCTCCACGCGGTCTCCTAGCTTTATATCTTTCGTATACATCACGATCGCGTGACCTCACTCTCGCGATCACGATGAGCAAATTTGTTCTAGTAGTCAGCAATCCCTTTTTTCTCTATTTTGACTTGTTTTCATTCGAATCTTTCCCGAACACTTATAAAACACAGAAACCTATAAAATAGAACAAGTCCATGTCAAATGCACTATTTATCCACTTTATACTAGCAAAATCATAATATTAGAAGCAAAATAAGTAGGTAGAACACCAACTTATCAGACCCCCAAACTTGAACTATTGCTTGTCCTCAAGCAACTAAAAATTTAATTCCAAGAGGCACACAACACAAGTGCAAAGACATCATTTCAAGTCAAGGAAAACCCATTTCAATCACCAAGTATGACTTCGGTTGCTACTAATAATTAGTCAATTACATGATAACTTAATCTAAACATGCCCCTCCATTCAAAACACAATTCAAAGATGCAATGGAATTTTAAGAACAACCAAGTGACAGCAAAAAATCCTCGAGATCTGACTCAAAACCACTAGCTTACCAAATTATGCTCTTTTGACTCATTTTTGGAGTTTATCAATGTCACCAACTATCCTAATTCACATGCCCTCACAAGAACAAAAGTACCAAAAACACATTATGTACAAAGACAATCACAAGGGACAAATACAAACACTCACACTCACAAAGAAGTTCAAGTGCTAACAAGTATCAACCATAGGCTTGCCCTTATTTTCATTTGCCACTAGCTCAAGAAAAATTGGTAGGAGATCTCAAATGGCTTTTCTAAGCTTGTAATGTAGGCTCGGGGATGGGTAGGATACACATTTGGATTTAAGTGACTACATGCTTCTCAAAATCTACACAACTTCTTCAATTCAAAACCAAGGCCATTCCTTTCATTTTCATTCAACACGAGGCACCATTTCACTTCTTTTCATTTGAAGCCCCAATTCTTATCATTTTCTTCACCTTGGAGGATTTTCTTTCTTTCCTTTCCTCTTTGCTTTTTCTTTTCAAACATCCTTCTTCTTTTTGGCAATTTTTTTTATGCAACAAACCAAGATAATCTCATTTAGCACTCCTCCAAGGTACCTTATCTACCCCCAAACTTAGGATTTTATCCTCAATTTCACACTTGTGGAGTTCAAGGAGGGATGGGTACAAAAGAGGGATTCATTATCAAATAGTTCAATGCTTGTAACGAGGTTGCTAAAGAAAAGGTATTAGACTCAAGAGGGGTGACTAATGATTTAATATAAGTGCAATGGTGGCTTTTAAGGCTAAGTAGGCTTCAATAATCACAAAGAAGGCCTAAGATCATTTCTCCAACCAAGAGTAATCAAGACTAGCATTAAAGACTAACCGGGCAAGTTCTAGTTAACACAAGCAAGCACGAGAATTATTCAACTAAACCTCACCACACATGGCATGCGAATTATTCAAGAAGGATCGATTTTAACTTTCTAATCAAGAACAAAGAGGATCAATTCTATATTATCACCACTAATGAGCTAAGAGTCACAAAAAGATCAAAGGGGTTGTCACAAACATAAATCTTCGCCATGCACTTTTCACAAATTTTTTGGAAGGGTATGCCTATTTCACTTAACATGTAAGACTACTTCATTAGTACTAAAAAAATCAATCGCAACCTAAACCTCAAAAGATGATGATTTGCCCTTAAGAATGATGTCACTTAGTCTATCATTGGGCCAATTCATCTATCTATATCGGTATGGCTACACAAAGTGGTTCAACCCAACCATCACAATCAACAAGCATATATGATTTGCATGCGTTGCACGTGCGGTTCATACGTCAACATATGTGATTCTGTGTTCCCAGCTTCGATAAGCTCTATCTAGCCTAACGGGTACTCAGACTTCCCCTGGCTCCAAAACATCCAACACACCTACTATAAAAAGAAAAAAATAAAGAAGCTATAAGAAAAGAAACTAACAGCCTAAACCATCAACTCCATCCATATCAACAAACAAACTCAATGAGGGAAAACTTAATAAAAACAAGCCCGACAAGGGCACATCAATATCCAATAATAAAAACAAGCCCAACAAGGGCGCAATATCCATAACAAAACATCATGCTAGATAGAGTGACAACCACCCCCAATAAACAACCTGCAGTGCCCTCACTGCAACAAAATTAGAGAAGAGTTTGAAGGGGATCCCTGAAGGGTGTATCACTCAAAACCAGAACTGCTAGGTCCAAAAAGGAACCAATCTCCCTCATAAGCATCATCCTCAGCCTCAGACCCACATATCTTCCTCAAGGTTCTCATCATCTTTGTAAGGAACTTGCTTTGCTTCGTATCAGGGTCTCTCTGCTTTTTCTATTGCCTTTCCACCTTAGCCAACCTCTCCTTGATGTGCTACTTCTGGCTTGCTACACTAGCTAGTATAGGATGACGGCCCAGATGCCGGTGTGGTGGAACTCTTGCCCGGACCCAAAGGTAAGCCTGCTACAATCTAGCGAAGATGTGCATCTATGCCATAGACTTGGCTGGAGATATGGCGGAGTGTCGGAGGTCCAATCCTGAAGGGACTAATAGCTTCCACAGCAATGGATGACTCATATGCCTCGCTGGAATTTTCAAATAGACCAAATGATGGTGAATCCACGTCTATCTTCCTCTTCTTTGATGCTTGCATGACTCCTCTCTTCTTTAGACGGTGAATCAATTTTTCGAGCTTTCTCTCATTTTCACCATCCCTCTTTGCAACCCTGGCTTCATAGCATAAGTGAGTGATCAATGAAGGGAAGAGCAAAATTTTGCTACCATCAAGTACCACTTGTTGAATTTCTTACACGATCAGTTGCCCTATATTCACCGGAAGACCCTCCATCATAACACAAATTTCTCTTGATTTATCGGTGGTCACATAAGATTAATTCTTGGAAGGCATAACTCAGGCACAAATGATCAAAAGCCAAGTGCAGGTTTCAAGGTTAAACATGGAGGACTCAATCCTCGTATTCAATGCTATCCATTGTGGGACCGTGCCATCATGTAAGTGCTCCACAAACCAATTGGTCCCTATTTTTGTAGCTCGGGCTTTGTATATGGCATTGTCAGCATTTAGGAGGTGGTAGTATCTATTGATCAGATCTGAATCAAACTGAACCAACTTGCCCCAAACCATCATAACCAAGTCGGTAGTGAAATCTATCTCAGCTGTATTAGCATAAAATTCATGGACCACGCTAAAGTTTGCCTTGATAGGCTTGGCGGCGAAGCATATCCATTAACCAACTTCCCATAAAAGTCAGCCCATTTCTCTTCCAATCCATCCAGCATAATACCTTGCTCCCTCGTTATTGGCTTCATTAAGTGACAGTCATATAGTTGGGAGAACTTGAGGGAGACAAAGGTTCCTTGGTCAAAATACTCCTCGTCGGCCACTTGGTTAGCATCTTCATGTTCAATTTTGGACATATTCAAGCTTAAAGTACTTGGGAACCATTCAATGTCTCGTGGTCCTATGACCTTGTCACACAATCGCGATGAGTTAACATCACTCGACTTCTCGCGATCGCGAAGTGTTCATGCGGTGGCAAAAAGTCAGAGAGAATTTACCTCATCGCGATCGTGAGGCTCTGGCTTCACGATCGTGATGCCTTAGCATTCACTGAGTATTTAAATTTTTGCACAGTGAACTATTTTGTCGTGCGATGCCAGGTGCGATGGGCACTTTATGAGGTGCAAAACGCACTGCATTTGCACATGCCAATGTTTTTGTTCAGTTCACTATTTAATTATGTGATGGCATGTGCAACGGGCACTCTTCCAGGTGCAAAAAGCATATTTTTCAGAGGTATTTTTAGTGCTTCACAATGCTTGGTTCCTCTTCTCATTCCTTTGGGTACCTAAAAAAACACCACAAAGAAACAAAAAGTAAAGTAAAGCATAAAAATGATGGGTTTTCTCCCATCAAGCGCATAATTTAACATCGCGGCGTAACACAAGTTACTTTACCATCTAGATCTCCACTTGGAAGACTTGAACCTTCGACCCAAATTTGAATTGAACTTTGAGTGAAAGTCACGGGGTGAAGGTGTGAACATGAGAAGGCCATTTTCTTGGTGTCGCGTTTTGCACTTTTTAGCCTTCAGGTGAGGAAGGTCTCCTTGCCTTCTTTCCATGACAACTTTAAAATCGGATAAAGTTTGATCCATCCTCCTTCCAAGGTCTTCCAAAAGCTTGATTACTTTGACTTTCATCCATTCAACCAAACTCAAGGTTGATAAGTTGTTGGAGTAAGATTTGGGCGTCTCCACCTTCAAACTTGTCTCATTTATAGCATCCTCACTTTCGAATGAACTAAAGTCTTTCACGATGAATCATTGCAACTCTAGTATCGTTCATTTGCTTTTGGCATCATGATCCTTGTATGGATTATTTGGTTTCCACAACACCTTCAAGTCACGAGCCTCCCTTGTGTCTTCCTCTTCGATAGGGAACAACTCAAAACTACTACCCACAATTGTGCACGCGTCAGCATGAGCATTCAAATTGATGTCCAAATTTTGGATAGCAATTTCAAGAACCCTCTCTCTATGACTTCTCTTAGCATGCCTTTTCAACAATACCTCAAACATTGGTAGCATGCTCTCACGTTGTTCCTCATACGCCTCAAGTTGGTGAGCTTGGTTTAACACCCATTCTAGGCTCAACACCTTACTCAATACAAATTTATTTTCTTGTAGGGTTTCAAGCACTACCGGTACGGATTCACTTTTGGGTGATTCCATGTTTTGCAAATCTTCATCATCATCCCCAAAGTAAATTTGATTGGGCTTGATTTTTGAGACATGTTCATTTGCTCAGCTTGGAGGTTTTTCTTCATTAATTTCACCGAGAGGAGTAGATAAATCTGTCGTGAGTTGTGTGGTATGATTTCTCTCCTCTTCTTCTTTAGCCCTTGCATCCACGAAGCCTTGCTTTATGGATTTCACACCCTCCTCTGCTGTATCTTTCTTGTCCAAGAGAGTTTGAACCATGGCATATAGGCTTTTAGGGTAGGTGTCTTCTTCATCAATTTGAGCAAGAGGCGTGGACAAATCCACCATGGAATGTGTGGCGAAATTTCTCTCCTCTTCTTCTTTCATTCTCATGCCCACCAAGCCTTGCTTTATGGATTTCACACCCTTCTCTTGGGTTTCTAGTGAGGCTAAGAGGGCGTGGAGCTTGGCATACATGCCTCCTTCACTTGCTACATCATGGTTCCTGTTAGGATCACAAGCACCACTAGCAACATGGTTAGCATAAGAGAAGGGAGGGGGATAGTCATTATGGCAATTTCTCCAATGTCCATCACAACCACCACACAAATAGCAATTACGCCCATCATAGGAACAAGAAGGTGAATACCTCCCTATCCTAGGGCCAATCTTGCATTTTTACCAAAGGTGGGGTCCTCTACAATAACAACAAGGATCATTATAACAAGGGTTGCAACCACCAACATATCTATCATTTTGAGATGCCATGAGATCAACCACAAAATAAAATTTAAAGAAAAGAAAAACAACTATTCACAAAAATTGAACTAGAGTAAGTTAACTCAAATTCTAAACTAACTCAATACGCCAAATTATTCCCCGGCAATGGCACCATTTTTGATAACACTCAAATTGTGCTCCCCAAGTTGGAGATCATGGTGATCGTTAGAGCAAAACACATTTATATTCCCAACGGATGTCGAGGTCGTACCCACAAAGAGTAATGTAGTCGCGATCGAGCTTATAACGTAGAAGAGTAACTTATTGGAGTTCAATGAACGAAAAGGCAAAAATATCTAAAGGGGGGTATTAGGAACTAAAATGAAAGATACAGAAAAATAACTACAAGATAGATTGATCAATGGCTTTCACCTTGCTTTCACCAAGCAAGGATAACATGGGAGACTTGGGAATGGGAATTTAATTCACAAGACTTGCACCCGATTAACACATGGGTAGTCTTGGCTAAAGATGCACTTAACTGTTCTTCGACCAATCAAGCAACAATCCTCATGGGTTCTCTCGAACCACCACGAGTAAGCAATAACCGACAATTAACTTGGGTGAGTTGGGTTATCTCTAACCCCAACTCTTAGATGGGAGTTTCTGGCAACCAAATTATCTCTAGACTTGGTCTAGAGTGGAAACCCCAAATCCCCACTATTGAATCTTCCCAAACTTAGGGAAATTCTCTCTCAAGAAACAACCCAAATTAGAAAGTTAAGTCAATGTTTGAAACCAAAGACTATAAATTTAAGCACGGAGGATTCAATAGACCCAAATAATCAAATAAGAGCAAAATCTGTATATGAATTTAATACCCAAACAAGTATTATCTCTAATACAAACCTAAATCTCAATTCAACAACACACCAATAAAATAGCGAATAAGAACAAGAGTTTTAAGAATGAAAACTAAAGATTTTACAATAAAGAGAATCCAAATCTTCACTCCTATTGTGTTGGTTGCTGAACTTTCTCTCCAAGCTTGCCAAAAGTTGTGAGAATAGCCAAAGATACCTTCCCAATTGGTTGAGAAAAGTTTTATGTTGATTGGGGTTTCCAAAATTGGGAATTTCCAATTCTGTCATGTAGCTGATGATGCCTTCTTCACGATCGCGTGCATGTTCCTCGCGATTGCGAGGTTCTATGATCCTTCTTCGCTGTCACGTGAATTTAACCTCGTGGTCGTGTAGCTCAAAAATCTTTCTCCATGCAGCCGCATGACTTCACGTTACAGTTGCATGGCTTTATCTCTTTCGTATACATCAGGATCATGTGACCTCACTCTCGCAATCGCGATGAGCAACTTTGTGACAGTGGTCATCAGTCCCTTTTTTCTCCATTTTGACTTGTTTTCATTCAAATATTTCCCTAACACTTCTAAAACACAGAAACCTGTAAAATAGAAGAAATCCATGTCAAATGCACTATTTATCCACTTTATACTAGCAAAAACATAAGATTAGAAGCTAAATAAGTAGGTAGAATACCAACTTATCAGGAGGTCCATTTGATATCCAAAAACTGTTCAATAATAATTGGACAAGTGGGGAATGTTGGGGTAAACTAGAAAAATTTGGGTAGATTCTGATCTAAGTGTTGGTTAGGTAAGCATCCTATAGTAAGAGGAGTAGTTATATACTTGTATATTTACCTCAAAAAGGTATAGTTGAATCTATTAGTGAGGTTTATAGGATAAGAGGTCCTGATTCGATCAGGGGTAGAAAAAATAAAATAAAATATTATAAAGTAAAGTAAGAACAAATATAAGATGTAAATGAAGTAAAGGCTAATGGAGATACAGCTAGTGGAGATCAGACGGGATCGTGACTGGCATGATGAGAGACTGGTTAGAGCTTCTAGACCTAAGAAGATTTATGAGCTATTTAAATGATAAGAAGAACAAAATTACAATGAAACTAAACATAATTGGCTTGTGTTCCATCAACGAGGATTATATTATTGTTGTTTTCCTCTGTGTACCTTTATGCTAATGATTACATATCTTTATATAAGGTACATCTCTAACAATTGAATTTTATACATTAAAATCCTTAATTAACTTCTAATTAAATGATATTAAATAATAAAAAGGTAACTTCTAGCGCTGTTTAAGGGTCAGTTGCATAACGGCTGCCAACGACTAATGTGGTTGGTTAACTTCACTTGGGGCTAAGGTGTCTTCCTGATTGGTGTATGGACCTTCGTTGTATATGAACCTTTATGCTTCCTGATATGTGACTTAATTATATTAGTCTTGATATGTATGATCGCGACCTATCACGGGATTTGATCTGCCTGGCGATACGTGGCATGTATCTGATTCATCTATGTGTTAAGGCTTTTTTTTCCTATACAGATAGTCCCCACATTTCTTGGGCTTAATTTTAAGCCTGAGGAACATAAATGAGTCGGTCTCTTGATCTCAATGATGTGTCAAATCTCGAATTTCTTTTTGAATAGAATCTTCTGAAAGAAACAATGCATCATTTTTGTATTTAATGCTTCTAACATTAGTCATTCATTTAAATTTTTTCTGGTCCACGTGGCTCTAGATGATTGGGTACTGAGGGTGGTTAATGTTCTGAAAGTGCTTTTGAGATTTCCTTGCCTTATTTTTTTTATTTTTCTTTCCTCTTGAGGTCTTACGGATTGGCAAGAAGATATCTGATGAGATCTATAATTTCCATATTCATCTTCTTTTCTTAAGAAACATTTCTGTCTTTTAAGGCATCTTTTGGATGCCGATCCTTTTTGAGGTTTTACTATAAACACCTTCATTCTTTATACTTATTTTCCATAAGAAACCTTCTTGTGCAAATGTTATTTTGAGAGAAACAAGGAGTTCTATCACGTGGATTTTTCCTTTCTTTGGTTTTATGGCCGAGCTTGTAGCTCATACTTTAATTTTCATCCGGCTTTTGCCTTGTCATTGTCTCTACCTCTTTTATTGTCTTGTTGACTATGGAGGGTCACCAATGAGGGTGAGGTAGAATCCAGGTGTGAAGACAAGGATGAGATTACTGGTGCAATTTTACCACTTCTATCACGACCTTTTGGGCAGTTTTGGATTCATTATTTGGTTTTCCTTGTGATTTTCATTTGAAAATTCTCAGGGAAACCTTTTGACTCTTTTCTCAATTTTTCAAATCTATTATACTTCCAGTGCACTAGGGCGTGTATCTATGTCTGGGAAGTTTTTACTTTCTTGAGACAAGAGTGGTGTGTTGCTTAGTTGCCTCATGCAGATGGTACCCTTGATGTTTGAGGTATGCGAGAACCTCTCTCGTTACTCTCTAAGATTCATCAAACCATTATTCAGCGTGAGAATTTTTTGCCACTTACGCAAAGTTTGGTTACCCTTGATGTGGAAACAGAGTTAATGTCTCATGACTTTTGAAAGGTAGCATAGTTGAAGTCGTGAGGTTCATAGGCCAGTGCCATACTCTAGAGTCTTTCACAGGAAATTTCTGGGAGTATTTCCTATATTTACACTCTTCAGGGTGTTTGTAATATGTACTAATAACAGTGTTTTGTGTGTTTGCCTTTACAAGGGTTGTACAATTTTCCTGTAACTTACTCAATTTATGACATGTTTCAAACTTTAATCAAGTGATTCTCTTGCTTTGAGTTTTAGCAATATAATTTTTTGTCATTGCCGAAGTCTGGTGGAATGTTTTTGATCCTATTGAAATGCTTGTTAACTTTGTTTTTTCAGGTAAATTTTGGCTTGTAGTTTAGAGTTCAAACTGTTTTAGGGGCAATCACTTTTTGAATCCACAACTCTTCTAGATCTTGAACAGATCGTAGGAAGTGACTTGGATGCCCTGAAAAAGATATGAGGTGCTCGAAAATGGCCAAAGTAGTTGACTAGGAGGATCACTATGACTATATCCACTGGTAAGTTTACCAAAGACAAAAATGATTTATTTGATATTATTTTATTTGTGAACTTAATTTTGCAAATGCTCATGAAGTTTCAAACTTTTTCACAAACTAGATGTGTTTTGGTTGATACTAAAAAAGGGAGTTTAGGGATTTTATTGTGCCTGAATCCTCGTTGAAGAATCAAAAGAATAATCGACTGATATTCATTATCTGAGGGATATTTTGTCCAATTTTATTCTCTTTTTGACCAGCTAAATTTGTTCGATCCTTCTAATGAGCCGAGAATATATGTTTGATTTTATTTATTTAGCCGAGTAAATTCATTCATCTTTTTCTAGCATTAGCTGAAAATGTGCATCCAATTGTTTTTCTCTATAGGGGACCTCGATTTTGTGCTAGTAATTTTTAGGATGTCTCTTGTTCATTTAGACATGTTTTTGAAACTTTTAGTTTATTAGAGTCTCTTGAGACTCATAAATATTTTTGTCATGTATAACTTTTATTCTCAATCATTGTGTTGGAATTTTTTGTTTTGTATGATTCGTGAATTCCTTATTTTGAGCACTTTCAAATTCTTGAACTGAATATTAGCAAGAGTGAAAATATGAAAGATGTTTTGTAAATGAAGGCTTTATTTTCTTGGTTATAGATCTAGCTTGTACAATGGCCTTTTCGGTGACTTACAAGATGTTGGTTGAATATTATCGACCTACTAGTTTTGAATAGTCCCTGGTTTCATACATTTAAGAAAAGGTTATTTGGCTTCTTTGCCAGAGTAGTCCCCAGTTCCTTGTACCTTAGGTTGTTTCAGGGATTGCTTCGTTTAATGACCTATTCCATAGTTATAAGAAAATGAGGGCATAAGTACCTAACTAGAAAAGTTTCTAAGATGAGAGTTGGTAAAAGCTCAGGCTAGTGAGAGCTTTGATGAAAAAATAGTATTTTGTGCCTTAGATATGGTTGAGATCTCGTGAGTCATTGTATAATAGTGTGAAGTCCTCTTATGGATAGTTGACTATTGTAGAGTCCTGTAGGAAGTTTTAGGATGGAAATCAGATTCATAGAACTACGGTTATGGTAGTTGTCACATCGGGATTAATCTGTGATGTCTAAAAATAAAGTGTGTTATGAAATGAGGGGTTTTGAGTGAGTTCCCAATGTTCTGGAAATTGTAGATCACTGTGATGAGATGGCCTCTCATCATGATGAGTCACCGTAGCAAGTCGATTCTCTCCATAGAAAGATATGGCCCATCATGATGAGTGACATGACAAATTACCTACACTTAAGTCAGTTTTTTGCATTATTTTCCCAAAAACTCCATTGCATTCTAGAGCTCTAAGAGGTATTTTCCCCAAGAACTAGGGTGTTTTCCTTTGTTTGAGGTAAGTGACTCTATAAACATCTTTGTTTATCAATCATTAATCCTTGTAAGGCCTTTAGATTAAAGATTAATGGTGAAATTCTTGAGTTTGAGCCGTTAAAGCATAAAACTTGGGGAAAGCCCTATGAGTAGGTATAAATTCACCTAGAATTGGTCCTAGGATGTGCATTTATGATTCCTAGCATGAAATTGATAGTTCTAAACATGATTAGGGCTAATGAGGAACCTTGGGTTCCATAAAGATGAGACATGTAGGCATAAAAATGGCTAAAAGGGGGTTAACTTGATTGGAAACCTTTTGGGTGTTGATTGTATGAATATTGTGAGGCTAGATAATGATTAATTGACTCTTGGAGAAAGCTACAGACCTCGATTAAGGATAAAATTAGTGGGCTAAATTCCCAAGACCTGAATTGAAGAGTAAATGATTAATTACTCTTGTAAATTATTGTTTATAGACCATGAATGATCTAAAGTGTTAGAAAGGGCAAGGCAATTGTGATGTAACTTGCGGGTGGTAATTATTCACTCAAGGTAGGTTACAGTTTAAATTGAAGTTGAGACTTATCTTAGTACATGTATGTGGTTCAAATACTCAACTTGTGATTGGTCTTCATACATGTTTGAAATGATAAGTGTTTTCATATTATGCTTTAATAAATAAGCTAGGTATACATAAACTGATTAGTGAATTGAAATGAATAAGTTTACGTGTAATTTACTGTACTATGTATATTCTGAGAGATAGGGTTGAGAATCATAGGTTCATTGATATTGTTACTTATTTTGGATCGAGTACTGTAATGACATGTTCCGTCATTATAGTAAGGTAATGTCATAAGTACCCAGCTAGAAAAGTCCCTAGGATTAGAGTTATTAAAATCTCAAGCTAGGGTGAGCTTTGACAAAAATAGAGTATTTTGTGTCTTAGAGATGGTTGAGGTCTCGTGGTTCATCGAATGGTAGTGAAAAGTCCATCTATGGTTAGTTAACTATTGTAGGATCCCGTATGAAGTTTTAGGATGGAATTTGGATTTATAGAACTCTGGTTATGGGCATTTCCACATCCGAATTAATTCATGATGTCCATAAAATAAAGTGTGTTGTGAAATGAGGGGTTTGGGGGTGAGAAATTGACATTCTGAAAATTGACGCCCATCACAATGAAAGGCACTCTCGTCATGAAGGGCTCCGTGGTAGGTCATCTTTGTCACGATGACTCATCGTGATGAGAAGATCTCTTATTGCGACAAGGAATCAAACAATATACTTGTGCATGTTTCATTTTTTTGAGTAAAATTTCTAATAACTTCGATTTTGTTCTAGATCTCTAAGAAGTGGTTTTCTCAAGAAACTATTGCATTATTCTCCTTATAAGGTAAGTACTCTGTAAAACTTCTTTATTTGTTGATCACTAACCTTTGTAGACCTCTAAGATGGGGATTAATGGTGGAGTTCTTGAATTTGAGCCCTAGAAACATGAACTTTGGGAAGAACCCTATGGGCAGGTGTAATTTCACCTAGAATTGATCCTAGGATGTATATTTTTGACTCCTACCATGAATTTAATTATTCTTAACATGATTAAGACTAATGGGGAACCTTGAGTTCCATTAAAATGAAATCTTTAGTCATAAAAATGGCTAAAAGGGATGAACTTGATTAGAAAACCCTTTGAGTATTGATTTTATGAATGCAATGAGACTAGATATTGAATAATTAACCCTTGGGGAATGCTAGAAATCTTATTTAAGGATAGAATTGATGGGTTTAATTCCTAAGGCCTGAAATAAATAGTAAATGGCTAATTACTCTTGTATAATTATTGCTTATAGACCTTGAGAATTTTTAAAAGTTAAAGAAGGGCAAAGAAATTGCATAGTAACTTGCGGGTGGTAATTCATTACTTGAGGTAGGTTATGGTTTTAATTGGAGTTGAAACTCATTTTATTACATGATATGTGGTAAAAATATATAACTTGTGATTGGTCTTTAGATATAGTTGAACTTTATATATTTTTCCTGTTATGCTTGAATGAATAGGCTAGATAAACAGGAAGTGATAAGTGAGATGAAATGGCTAAGTGTTAATGTGTTTTGGGAACTGTATATATTCATGACGAATAGGTCTAAGTGCCTAATTGCCTTGATTTAATATTGATATGATTATTATGGATTGGATACCATGCTAGTATGGTACATGGACACCTAGGGTTCCCTATAGGTCATGGCTAGTTGGGCAAAAATAAGTCCCTTTAGCATGTGTGTACGCTCTTTTGTTTAGGATTGCGTTGTTATATAATTTCTCATAGTGAGTTGGTGTTAAAAATCAAAATGAGACTAGAGATTACTTGATGTGTTGATAAGTGAGATATATGGATAGAGGTTCCATGTGACATGACTTGAAAGTAAGATCATACATTTCATGATGGTATTCAGTGAATTCTATGAATTGATATTGTTGTTGTTGAACTGAACTTGAGATGATTATTTGTTGACTGACGTAAGTTCTAAGTGTTAAGGTGACTTATACTTGTTATGTGATTTACTACATACATGTTCTAACCTGAGTCGGCCTATGATACCTACCAGTATATAGTATTTTGTACTAATACTACCCTATGCTCTTCTTTTGTTGAGTGCAGGCCGTGTTCCAGAGGCGTAGACGTGACCTCGGCTAGAGTAGAAGAGTTGATTTCAGATCCAAGGGTGAGCAATACTTCTCAAGCTGCAATGGATCCTCTGCGAGTTGTTTTCCTTCTTCCAGACAATGGGACTCTTAATACATTAATGCTTTTAGTACCTTTTGGATATCCTAAACGTTATTTTAGGTTTAGAGTTCTTCTATGGTGACTTTTAGTTCTTGGGGGTGTTAAATTATTTCCACACTTTGTCACCTATAGAAATATTTATTTTCTTTATGACTTAATGCTTGGTTTTACCCATCTCTTCTAAAGTTAGCTAAGTTTAAGGTTTGGGTTAGGGTTAGTTGGTTCTCCCACTGCAGGGTTAGTGTGGGTGCCACTCATGGCCCAGTTGAGTCGTGAAAAGCTTGGTATCAGAGCTCCAGTTTGTTGATCTTGTGGTACAAGAATGTGTCTAGTAGAGTCTTGTGGAATGGTACAAAGACGTCTATACTTTTCTGTATGAGGCTATAGAACTTTAGGAAACCTTAACTTCTTTCATTCCTTGTACTATTACTTGATTCCAATAGGTATCTGGAAATTTAAATTGGTATCTAACTCTTTCACTCTTATTCTTGCAGATAGTGAGAAAACATATGTCCGAGGCTAGAGCAGCAGTGCCTGAGCCAGTTGGTGAGGCTGCGATTCATGGCAGAGGTACAGTGAGAGGCAAAGCTAGGGGAAGGAGAGATGCACCCGCTAGGGATAGAGCACAAGTTGCAGCTCTAATTTGCGAAAGGTCAAAATCTCTTTCCCGGCATGAGCAGCTTCCTAAGGTGTGGTAGAAGAATAGGTTCAAGTTTAGAATGATGAGGTAGTACCAGTCTAGGGGACAAGGATAATACCAACTCAGTGAGGTGTAGTGCAGGTCCCAATGTTGTCCGATGTGATCCAACAAGTCTTTAGCTTCCTTATTAGGTTGGTAGGGAATTGGGCTACTTTTGCAGTGCCTGCGGTACACCATCCGATAGCTCAACATGTTGCAGTTGTGGCTCCTTGGATGGATGCTACCTCTAAGACATGTATGTTTTCGTGACCAGTGATAGTCTCAGTAATGACAGTGGTGAGCATGACCTATTATGCAAATTTGTAAATATGAAACCACTAATATTTCATAGGTTAGAGACTTAGGGTGCTTATGAATTTATTATTGACTGTCATGAGCGGCTACACAGGATGGGTGTTATTGAGAGGTATGGTTTAGAGTTTGTTTTTTTTCAGTTGCAAAGGGATCCCAAGATGTGGTGGAGAGAATATGTGAAAAGCCGACCTACTGGGGCACTTTCTATCACTTAGAGCCAGTATTACCAAGTATTTCTTGAGAAATATGTTCCACACACCTTGAGGAACAGAAAGAGAGATGAATTTTCTAACATTGAGTAGGTAACTTCTTCTGTGACAGCTTATAAGGCATGCTTTCATTCCTTGGCCCGTTACTCTACACAGTTGATAAGTATAGAAAAAGAATGGATCTGCCATTTTGTTAAGGGTTTTAACACCGGGATACAAATTTCAGCTTTGCAGGTAGCATCACTAGCAGGTCCTTTCAATAGGTAGTTAAATTTGTGAACAATGTTGAGGGGGTAAAGCAAAAGATTCAAGCATGGATGGCTTCGAAGAAGACTTGGTCTGGAGGCAATTATAGTGGATAGTTTTTGAAGGGTCAAGGTCCACGAGGGTACCCTTCATGCCCTATTCAGTCTCCAATGCAGGTTTCTACCAGGGGTCCATCAGGGACCAGTTATCCTTCATCAAATCTTAGTAGGGATCTCAATTTATCTTTGAGTGAAGTAACCTACCCTTGACAATACGTTCTATGAGTGCGATGAGGTGGGTCACTTGAGGAGAAATTATCCTCGGCTTTGACAGATAGTTCAGCAACAGGCTCCTAGAGCTCCAGCTTTAGTAGGTGGAGGTAATGGTTATGACAGAGATTGTCCACAGAACAGGCAGGGTGGTCACACCTTAGGTAGGGGTGGCACTCATCCAAACTGGGGCAGTGGTAATGGTAGAGGAGGTAAACATCCCAACTAATATGGTGCACAAGATGGTGGTAAGAACCATTTTTATACTTTTCTGGGTAGACGAGAGGCAAAGGCATCAAACGCGGTGATCACATGTACTATTCTTGTCTGTGATACATGGCTTCAGTTTTGTTTGACCCTAGTTCTACTTTTTCATATGTGTCTGCTGGATTTATTGAGAGTTTTGATATGATATGCGAACGACTTGATTTTCCTGTTATTGCATTGTCACGCCCCAAGCCTGTACCCTGGACGCGACACGATGCTTAGAGTCACAAGTGACCCCAAGCTAATCTATGACCTATCATACTACTGAAATATAAATTGAAAGATAATGCGGAAGATGAAATATACTGAGCTTTTTAAAATATTATAAAAAATGAATTTTCATAAACTCAGATACAAAAGCATTTGAAAACTGATACAACTGATTAACTCTCTGTCTATGAAGCCTCTATTAACACTGACTACAGTTAGCCAGGACATGACCCCCATCTATCTCTAATCAATATATAAAAACTGAAAACCAACTGCTATGACTACTACTGACTGGAGTTCCCGAATAAGGAGAACTCATCCCCTGCTGACTGGAAGCTAGTACTGAAACCTACATAATGAAGGATGCAACATAAAAGAGTATGTGATCAGTACTTTGAATGTACTGAGCATGTGAGATAATGCACTAACTCAAAATCATGAGAAACATGTATATACTGAAAGCATTGCTAAAAATTAGAGTAAGTATAAACATCTGAGAATACACAAGTCAAACTGTAGAACATAAGCTCTTTTTCTGAAGAGGGTGTAAATCATGTCTCTGAACTGTAACTGTGAGATCATGACATTTTAAGATAAGTAAAACTATTAATTGGGGATTTAATGACTGAAAATATGGGTTATGTTTGTAAATCATAAAATAGTGCAACTGAGCTGAAAACCATGAGTCATGCCAAAAGTCAGGTTTAAAGTAAATCCTTAGGAGTTTCTTCTACTGAACATGCTGAAAATACTGATATACTATACTGAATGCAAAATGAAAGGTATAAGATGATGCAATAACCAAGTAAATAAGCATGCAACTGTATAATACTGAACTGAACAGAATAACTGAGTACAAGGTCATGCAATAATGAATCTGAATTGTGGGAGTTACTATTAACCAACATACCCCAAGCTGAGCTAACTATGGGGACAACTTGTAACCATGGCTAGGAAGGGTGTTCATACCTTGCCAAGGGTAAAAACAAATCTGACATGGATCCACTAAACTGACATCCACAAGGTACAAGGGTGTCATGCCTTATCTGACGAGTGACCTTTTTCGAACTTATGGTGGCGCTGTAGTTCTGGGACTCGGGGACTTCTACTAAAGGTCTCAGCCTAAACTGATGGATGGGCCTTCATCCCTTTGTCCACTTGGTGCTAAGTCTACTTCCAACTGAATATATAAGCAATGAATGCAACTGAATTACTAGATAACTCAAATACTGATATAACAGAGCATGCACAATAATGCTAAGACTGAAAGCATTCTATTTTTCTGAAAAGTTGTAGGCTGAAAACTGATTGATTTCATGCTTTAAAACTGAGTGCTAGTAGACTAGGCTGAATTCTGAAGAAAAACTACTTCATGTGAAATACTACAATTTCATGATAAGTTCTTGAAAAGAAACCTAATTCATGCAGAAGATACTGTAAATCCAGGCTATGTCCATTTCATCTGAACTCCAAGGATTTTAGGAAAATATCTGTAAAACTTCATGAAATATCACTTAAACATGTACAGTAAACATACAATATCATAAGGAATTCAATTCTGTAAAAACATGCATATTTGGGTATGAACCCTAGAATCATAATTTATAGGAATCATAACTGAAAACTGATCTTTGGGAATGAGGGTGAAATAAGATCCTCATTGAATACCCACATACCTGATTACTGAAGAATTTCTAGGACTGGAACTGGGGGATGAAAATTTGGAGAAGAAATCTGAAGTAAACCCTTGAGAGACTTTCTTGCTTGAGCTTTTATGCTCTTGCTTGCTTGAAATCCTAGGTGTCTTGCCTTAGAGTTTTGAGAGCATTTCTAGAGATTGATCGATGTTATTCTGAGGAATAACCCCCCTTGGGTGTTTAAAATAGATGGGGAAAGACCTGAGATAAGGAAAGGACCAAACTATCCCCAACTTAAATGCTGAAAAAAATGCACAAAACTCGTCGAATGACGCTTCCCATGGGCCGTCGTGGCTCCCACGGGCCATCGGACCTAATTGTTAGCTTTATGGGAGTCAAATAAGCTTTCTTGGTGGTTCCCACGCCCTGACACCATGAGTCATCATGGTCACCACGGGCGTCAGGGACGATCGTTGGAATTCCCACGCCCATCGGCCCTTCCCACGCCCATCGGATTTTTGATAGCTGACAGTACTTTACTAAAATGCCCATAAATTTTTACTCCAAACTCAGATTAATGAGAGGTTAGTAGAGTTGGAAATAAGATTAAAATACCTTAAATTTAGTGGGTATTACG
This sequence comes from Jaltomata sinuosa, assembly GCA_003996215.1. Classification (NCBI taxonomy): domain Eukaryota; kingdom Viridiplantae; phylum Streptophyta; class Magnoliopsida; order Solanales; family Solanaceae; genus Jaltomata; species Jaltomata sinuosa. The sequence goes on along the minus strand of QJPP01001503.1, from coordinate 54,369 downwards.
CTATCTAACTCTTCATATTCTAGGAGAAGCAATCATTTGAAATTGAACCTAGTTAGAACTGACATGAAAACTTAATCGATAGAAAGGCTTTCAACTTAAGTTTGAGCTAGAGGTCCTTTATGACTTTAATTCATATCTAATACACCTCCAAAACTTAAAAATTTATCTTAATACTTAGATACATAGTGAATTCATTGGTTTAGATCTAACGATATATGAAGAACGGATCGGATCTTAGCTTAGAATTTCTGGGGTGTTACATATGTCTACCCCAGTAGGTGACTCTGTAGTTGTGGATAGGATCTTCCATGCTTGTCTTTATATTTGTTAGACAAAGGACTTTAGCAGATTTAGTGATTTTAGACATGGTGGATTTTGGTATCATCTTGGGGGTGAGTTGGTTGTCTCTGCACCATGCTATTCAGGACTGTCATGCTAAGATAGTGACTATGGCTATACCTGGGTTGGATAAACTATAGTGGGAGGGTAATTATAGTCCTACTCCTATGAAGTTTGTGTCCTTTATTCGTGCCAGGGTTTGATAGGGAGGGGGTGTTTGGCTTTCTTAGCTCATCTTTGAGACTCTAGTTTAGAGGTACCAACTATTAAGTCATTTCCTATTGTGTGTGAATTTCAAGAGGTATTTCCTATGGATTTGCCTGGCATGCCACCCAATCAAAATATTGATTTTTTTATTGACTTAAAGCCAAATATGCATCCCATCTCTATTCCTTCTTCTAGGATGATACCGGTTGAGTTGAGAGAGCTTAAAGCTCAATTGCAAGAATTGTTGAGTAAAGGATTCATTTGACCAAGGGCCTCCCCATGGGGTGCTCCAGTGTTCTTCGTTAAGCAAAAGGATGGTAGCCTATTATGTACATAAACTACCAGTAGTTGAACAAGGTTACTATCCATAATTAGTATCCTCTCCCTCGTATAGATGATTTGTTTGACAAGTTTCAAGATATGTCAGTCTTCTCTAAAATTGATCTAAGTTCTAAATACTATCAATTAAAAATTTAGCCTTATGATATTCCGATGACTACTTTCTGGACCCGGTATGGGCACTATGAGTTTCTTGTTATGTCTTTTGGGCTGACTAATTCCACGACTGCTTTTATAGGATTGATGAATGAGGTATTTAAACCATATCTTGATTCATTTATTATTATGTTCATTAATCATATCCTAGTATATTCTAAGAGTGATGAGGAGCATGGGAATCATCTTAGCATTGTGTTGGGTTTGTTGAAAGAAAAGGAATTGTATGCAAAATTCTCCAAGTGTGAGTTATCGATTTCTTCTGTGTCCTTATTGGGGCATATAGTTTCAAAAATAAGGGGTGATGATAGACCCACAGAAAATTGAGGTAGTTAAGAATTGGGCTAGGCCCACTTTAGTGATTGAGGTTTGTAGCTTTGTGGGATTAGCTAATTACTACCGTAGGTTTGTTAAAGGTTTCGCAACTATTGCTACTCATATGAATTGCCTAACTCAGAAGGATGTAGCATTTTTTTTGTCAGAGAAATGCGAGGAGAGCTTTCAAATGCTCAAGACCTTGTTGACTATTGCTCTGATTCTTGCCTTGTCAATTGAAGGTAAAGATTTTATTGTGTATTGTGATGCCTCACGATCTGGTTTAGGTGTTGTCTTGATGTAGGAACGGAATGTTATCTCTTATGCTTTGAGGCAACTCAAAGTGCATGAGAAGAACTATCCCACACATGACTTATTATTGGCTGCATCGGTGTTTGGTCTCAAGATTTGGAGACACTACATGTATGGGGTGCGTTGCAAGGTGTTCACAGACCACCATAGTTTGCATTATGTATTCACTCAGAAAGACTTGAACTTAAGGCAGCGAAGATTGATGGAGTTACTCAAGCATTATGATTTACCATCCTGTACCATCCTAGTAAAGCTAATATTGTAGATGATGGGTAGAGAAGGAAGACTAAGAGTATGGGTAGCTTAGCCTACATAAAATCTACTAGAGGTCCGTTAGCCAGAGATATTCAGGCTCTAACTAATAGCTTTATAAGGTGAGGTTGGAAGTGTCTGAGTAGGGTGGATTGCTGGCATGTATGGAGGTAAGGTCCTTTTTTCCTGATCAGATCAAAGGTAAATAATTTGATAATGTGAAATTGAGAAAGATCCATAAAAAGGTGTTGCGGGGTGAGGCCAAATAGGCCATTATTAATAATGAAGGTGTCCTGTAAATTATAGGGCGAGTTTGTGTGCCCTGTGTTGATGAGTTAATTCCTACGATTTTAGCTGAGGCTCACTGTTCTAAATATTCTATACATCCTGGTATGACCAAAATGTATCGAGATTTGAAGCAACACTATTGGTGAGGAGGAATAAAGAGAGACATAGTTGAGTTTATGCCTAGGTGCCAAAATTGTCAGCAAGTAAAGTATAAGCACCAGAAGGCTGGTGGTCCTCTTCAGAGAATACTCATTACTAAATTTAAGTGGGAGAGAATAGCCATGGATTTTGTGTTTGGTGTTCCCAATACTTTGGGAAAATGTGATTCAATTTAGGTTATTATTAACATATTGATGAAGTCTGTACACTTTATCCCTGTTCAGGTGACTTATAATGTGGCTAAGTTAGCCAAGATCTACCTTAAGAAGGTTGTTCGATTACATGGGGTGCCTATCTCCATTATTTCTGATAGAGGCCCCCAGTTCACTTCTATGTTCTGGCAAAAGTTTCATGAGGATTTGGGTACAAGGTTAAACCTGAGTACAACTTTTCATCCTTAGGCTGATGGGCAGTCTGAGCGCACTATTCAGGTATTGGAAAACATTCTCCACATATGTGTAATGGACTTTGGAGGTCATTGGGACCAGTATCTATCGTTAGATGAGTTTGCTTACAAAAACAATTACCACTTGAGTATAGATATGGCATCATTTAAGGCATTATATAGGAGGAGATGTAGATCCCCTATTGGCTTGTTCAATTCATTTAAAGTAAGACCATGTAGTACATACCTTTTGCAAGACTCTATGGAAAGGGTGAATATCATTCAAAGGAAGCTCCTAGCGGCTCAAAGCTGTATAGGAAAGTAAGGGACATGCACTTTATTAAAGGTGAGCAAGTTTTGCTCAAAATTTCACCCATGAAGGGTGTTATGCGATTTGGGAAGCGTGGCAAATTGAGTCCGAGCTATATTGGGCCCTTTGAGATTCTTCAGAGTGTGGGGCCAATGGCTTATTGGTTTGGATTGCCTTCTTTATTATCGTGAGTTCATCCTATATTCCATATTTTGATGCTTAAGAAGTACCACATAGATGGTGACTATATTATTCACTGGGATTTGGTCTTGTTAGATGAAAACCTCTCTTTTGAAGAGGAGGTTGTTGCTATTCTTGATAGAGATGTACAAAAGTTGAGGACTAAAGAGATTGTGTCTGTAAAGGTCCAGTGGAAGAATCGTCTTGTTAAGGAGGCCACTTGGGATACTGAGGAAGACATGCGGATCAAGTATCCTCACTTGTTCACTAATTCAGGCAATCCTTGTTTCCTCTTATTTTCTTCTGTTGTTGTTCAGGGATGAACAATTGTTTAATTGGTATCTGATGTAAGGACATGTTCCATCATTATAGTGAATTAAGGGCATAAGTACCTATGTAGATAAGTCCCTAGGATGAGAGTTATTAAAATCTCAGGCTAGGGTGAGATTTGACAAAAAAATAGAGTGGTTTATGTCTTAGAGATGGTTGGGGTCTCGTGGTTCATAGAATGGTAGTGGGAAGTCCTTTTATTGTTATGTAACACCCACCCATTTGAACGTTGGATTAACTCATACTTTTGGGATAAGACTAAGATTTTAAGATGTTAGGAAGAATGTTTTATGAAATATTTTAAATGCACAATGGTTGTATGTTAAGTTTTGAATTCAAACAAGTTGCAAAATAAAAGTCAGGGAAAGTTATTGTAAATTCCTTTAAGAAATTCTCTGAATATTTAGGGCAAATATCTCAAAGGTTTTCTCCTAATATATAAAGAATTAGAACGCTCTTTACCCACCAAATCAAAGGTCTACGTGTCTAGTTTCCAACGCACTAAACCGTTCATCCATGCAACTTCAAAATAGAGAGATATTCATGTTTTTGCGAGACTCCATAAGCATGCATGTCAAGGTGGCCCCCCTAGATCCTATGTCAGTTTGGCTTTATAAAGGATGTTTCTCCTTCGTTTTAATTCATAAAACTCAACCAAAAACCACTAAAAATCATAGGGAAAGCCCCTAAATACTTCATGGACTTTGATGCTTTCAATTCGTAAGTTTAACGGAAGTTGCTCTACGTTGCAAGCTCATCATTTTGGTATAGTTGGGCATACCTAAAACAGATGTCCCTGAAATAGGGGATTGGTTGATCGGAAAGATCAGGCAGGACTAGGACATTCCATACAAATCTTTTTGATCTGCTAGCTGGTGGTCCTCTCCTTAGAGTCAAGTTTCAGCTCCTCTCAAATATCATTTTTTTATCGACAGGTAGGGTGAATTCTAAGGTTCCTTCTTGGGTGGCTGTTGACACCCTATTTTTACCCTCCACATTGCAAATTAATTTTGAGCTTTTTCAATTTTAAAATAATTGTTCTCTTAAAAATAAAATATTTTCCAAAAATTAATTTTATAACAACTTTGTTGTTTTAAGTACAAATCTATATATTCTGTATTTAATTATATAGAATTATATAGAGTTTACTTAAGAAATTGCTTTTAAAAATTATCTTCGAGTAAAAAACTGTGTTTAAATTAATAAGGCTTTATTTTTCTCGAAATTAGTTCAAAATGGGAGACGAATTGAATAATTAGTCTCTAAAGTTTTTAAAGGAAAATAGTTACGCTTGAAAGAATAATTATTTTTAATTTTATTTTAATTAAAGAAGCTCAACGAATTAATTTATTCGAGTTCTTCTATTTGAATTGTGGCCAAATTTTACTAAATCATAGATATTTGGGTCATTTCTTAAATTAAATCTGGCCACATTTTGCAAAATGTAGGCAGACCTTAAACCTTTATTTTCCTTCAGCCTTTAGAAACGTTTGGGCCAATTCCTATTCCCAAACTCGCCGGGCCCACTCTATATTCCCCTAAACCCGGCCCAACACCTCTCACACACTTATCACCCCTCTCTCCTTCTCTTATTCTCACAAACACACAACAAACAACCCCTAAAACTCTCTCTCTCACCTCGTTTGTTCAAAACAGACGACAACAACAAACTCCATCCAAACCCAGATGAACAACTCCATCAAACAGCTCCAAACGACCACCAATCTTTACCAAATGATGCCCCAACATTCCCAAAATCCGTCCAAAACCTAGACGTCGTCTAATCCTCGAGCTGTCAATACCCAGAAGCTTCTGGAAGAATCCAGAAATCACACAGATGGCACCTCAATGTCTCCAACTCCTGAAAACGCGGCGGATTTTCGTCTATATCATCGGTGTATGATGGATTTCATACCAACAGGGCACAAACATGTAAGCATCGGGTGTTTTTGGGTTTTTATTTTAAAAAATCCCTCAAAATTCTATCCGAATTCCTTTTTCATTTCCCCCAATTCCACCCGTTGTAACCCAGAAATCTTTCCTATAAATACCCCTTTTACTCATTGATTGGGTGTGGTTTTTTGGATAGCAAGGTTTTGGAGAGTCCTTTTCTCTAGCACTTGGGGAAATCCGAAAAATCAAGGAAGGTTCTAAGCAAAATCACACGGTTCTTTTAAGTTTCCTTAGAGGTTTTTGATCTGTTTTCTTTTGCTAATCGGAGACCAAGAAGTTTCAAGTCTCTTGTTCGTCATAAGATTGTCTGAAAAGCCCAACTCATCTTGTCTCAGTCTTACTGCCTAGAAATAGGTAAATCATCTACTCTCTCTTTCATTTTTCTCTTATTTCTAGTAGCAATGTGATTTTATGATGCTTTCAGCTGGTCTTGTTTGAAATTATTGTGCTACTGTGATGGATAATGGAGGATAAAATTGTTGTGAATCATCAAAATACTTCTCACACTGGTTCTAATGGTGTAATTGATTTAGAGAAAGAAGACACACAAGAATCAAAAGGGAAAGTTGAAGTGAATATTTGGTCAGAAAGTCCTATGAAGCTAACACAATTTACAAACAAAAGAAGGACACATGGAAACATCACAAGGCTCTCAAAGTTGGCTGATAGATTAAATCACGACCATAGATCAAAAGGCAACAACTGTACAACACTAGAAATTTCTCAACAGAGGCACAAGCAAGTCACATGATGGCTGTTACATTGGTTACACAATAGGACAAATATTATTAGACAAGTGTACAATTCTTATTAGACAAGTGTACAAAATACATTCTATATGTTAATTTATTTCTATACAGAAAATACATAGGATATTTATATAAATACATTAGCTTGTACAATGCATTTTGGGATCATCAATACACAGAAAATTTCCCAAATATTCTTCATATTTCTTCATGGTATCACAGCAGTGAGTTTCTTCATCTTAACTCTTCTTCTCGTTTCAGTTCTCTTGCTATTCTCTTGTTGTGAATCATGCCAGGAAATGATGAAACAACTACTGGAGAAACCAGAATCACTCAGGCTGTCAATGGAGCTAATTCTGACTTCAACAGTCCTCTTTTTCTTCATTCCTCTGATGCACCTGGAATGACCCTGGTTAATAGCTCCTTTGATGGAAGGGGTTACCAGGGATGGAGAAGATCTGTGCTTATAGCACTCTCGGCTAAGAACAAGCTGGGTTTTATCCCTCTTTTTCTTCATTTCTCTGATGCACCTGGAATGACCCTGGTTAATACCTCCTTTGATGGAAGGGGTTACCAGGGATGGAGAAGATTTGTGCTTATAGCACTCTCGGCTAAGAACAAGCTGGGTTTTATCAATGGTGGGTGTGCTGAGCCACCTTCAACAGACAGAGACTATTCTTCTTGGAGCAGGTGAAATGACATGGTCACCTCCTGGCTCCTCAATTCTTTGTCAAAAGACATTGCTCAATCAATGATCTATTCCATAACTGCTAGGGATTTGTGGAAAGATCTGGAGCAAAGGTTTGGGTAATCGAATGGTGAAAAGTTGTTTCACCTACAAAAGGAATTTACTGGATTAGTACAGGGATCCAGTGATGTAGCAGGGTCTTTCACCAAACTAAAGAAGCTATGGGATGAGTTGGACTCTCTTAATTCAAACATTGTTTGTAATTGTGTATGCACTTGTGAAGGAAAACAGAAAATGATCAAGTCTGTAGAGGACCAAAGGCTAATTCAATTTCTCATGGGACTGAACGATTCCTATGCTCAAGCTAGGGGAAATATTCTGATGATAAACCCTCTGCCAGGAATCAATCATGCATATTCTCTTCTTTTGTAAGATGAGAATCAAAGAGAGGTTTATATGAATCCTCAATTTCCCTCTCATGGGTCATCTTTCATGATAGGAAGTCAGAATCTCTCCCAGCAGAAGTTTCCAAGTCAACCACAGAGATTTGAAAATCAAACACCATCACCACAGAGAACAGGGAATCAATTTCAAGGGGGGAGATTTCATGGAAACAACAGGTTCAATCAGTCTCAAAAGCGTATGAAAGGAAGGAAGAAGAAGTACAATCCTAATGTCACTTTCACCTACTATTTAAAGGTGGGACATGTCGCAGAAGACTTCTTTATATTAATTGGATATCCAGATGACTTCCAATTCACAAATAACAAAGATTTTTAAGGACAAAATAAAGGGAATGCAGCAGTGACAACAGGAGCACCGGAAGAGGATTTTGGTAATATGAGTATTGGAAATGAAAATGATAATGCAAACATTTTCAACCAATTGAGCAGAGAACAGATTTTCCAAATCAAGAACATATTCAAGCAAGGACGAGGAGGTGCACAGACCAGCAACACTTAAGAAATCAATGCAAACAGTGTGGCTGGTACAATAACTAAGTATTCTGGATCTTATCTTTCAGTTCATAATTCTAAGACTTGGATAATAGACTCAGGGGCCTCTGAACATATGTGTTTTGATTTTAATTTTTTCCTTCACCTTACTCCTCTTCCTGTTCCCTTAGATATAAATTTACCAAATTCCTATAAAATCAAAGTCACTCATATAGGAAATGTTGGTATTTTTCCTACTCTCATCCTACAAAATGTCCTATATGTTTCTTCTTTCAAATACAATTTATTGTCTGTCAATAGGTTTTGTTCTCAATTCACTTGTTCCCTTAATTCTGACATTGACAAGTGTATGGTGCAGGACCATTTAATGATGAAGGGGCAAGCTTTTGGTGAAGTTAGAGAGGGTCTTTATCTCCTGGAACCTACTATTTCTAAGAGTAGTATTCTATGTCAAACTAATGTTGCTAATTTACCAGAAGAAAATGTTTCCAATCCTGTTTCTGTTTGTTTTCCTTTTCCTAGTACTGTTACCACTTTAGCCCTTTGGTATGCTAGATTGGGCCATTTTCCATATTCATCAATGAAAAAATTGAGTTTCATTTCTTTGCCCTCTAACTCTATTTGTACTTGTGATATTTGCTCTCTTGCAAGACAAACTAGAAGTTCTTTCCCTACTAGTCATATTGGTTCGAATGGAATTTTTAAGTTGATTCACATTGATACTTGGGGACCTTTTAAGATACCAACTTACAATGGGTATAAAGATTTTCTTACAATTGTGGATGATTTCAGCAGGGGGACATGGACTTTCTTATTAACTGTTAAAGGAAATGCTTTTTCAGTTTTAAAAGATTTCTTACAAATGGTGGAAAGACAATTCAGTGTTAAAGTGAAGACTATAAGGTCTGATAATGCACTAGAATTAGGAAAAGGAATTGAGGAAGCAAGGTTTCTTCAATCTCAGGGTATTTTAAATCAAACATCTTGTGTTAGTACCCCTCAACAGAATGGGGTTGTCGAGAGGAAACACAAACATTTATTGGAAATTGCAAGGGCTTTATTATTTCAGTCTAAGCTTCCCAAGTCTTATTGGGCTGAATGTGTGTTAACTGCCACACATTTGATTAATATAATTCCTTCAAGTTTTCTTAAAGGAAAAAGTCCCTATCATATCCTTTTTGCTAAGCAACCAGATTACACAATCTTGAGAACTTTTGGTTGTTTATGCTATGCGTCTACTCTAAGAACCACAAGGAGTAAGTTTGACGCAAGAGCCACTGCATGTGTATTTTTGGGGTATCCACAGGGACAAAAGGGTTACAAATTGCTTGAGATTCCCACTAAAAGGATCATTATTTCCAGGAATGTTCAATTTTTTGAACACATCTTCCCTTTTTCCTCAAATCATCCTGCAAGTTCACCTATTTTTCATGTCCCATCTTTCTCTCCAAGCAATGAACCAGAATCTGGAAACATTTTCCCTATCCCTTCCATACCTAATCTCAATGATCCTACCACCTCTACAGATCATCTTGACATTGATACTTGTGTTCATGATAGTTCTACTAGTGAACTTCCTCATACATCAATTTCTTCTCAACCTATACCATTTTCTATCCTCCCATCTAGGCAGTCAACTAGGGAACATAGGAGACCATCCTATTTGAATGATTTTGTTTGTAATCATATTTGTTTGACAAATGTTTCTCAGGCTTGTTTTACTACTCCTTCTCACCCTTCCACTTTTTCTTTTGGGGCACTATCTTTACAAAACCAACATCTGTTAAGCTCTATTTCCACTATTGTAGAACCTACAAGTTTTGAACAGTATTCTTTGAACCAAGAATGGTAGAAGGCCATGGCTAAAGAAATTTCAGCTTTGGAAGAAAACCATACATGGGAAGTGGTTCTTTTGCCTTTTGGGAAGAAGGGGTTACCCTGTAAATGGGTGTACAAAGTGAAACAACATGCTGATGGTTCAATTGAACGACTTAAGGCACGACTTGTCATTCATGGAGACATACAAAGGGAAGGTTTGGACTACAATGAAACCTTCTCCCCCGTGGTGAAAATGACAACAATTAGATGCCTCTTCACCATTTCAGTCAAACAGGGGTGGATAATTTATCAACTTGATGTAAACAATGCGTTTCTTTATGGAGACCTTCAGGAAGAGGTCTACATGAAGTTCCCAGCAGGTAAGACTGCCCCCAGCCCCAATCATGTTTGTCAACTCAAAAAGTCTTTGTATGGGCTCAAGCAAGCTTCAAGGCAGTGGTATGTCAAGCTTGCCGGAGCCCTGATTTTCAAAGGTTATATAGCTTCACTAAACGACTACTCTTTGTTCTTTAAGAGATCGGGGAATCTCATCTCCATTATCACAGTTTATGTGGATGACATTCTCATCACCGGGAATGATCCCTCAGAGTTTACTGCTATGAAGCTATTTCTCCATTCTGAGTTTCGAATTAAGGACCTAGGTGATGTACACTATTTCCTAGGAATGGAAATTTTGCGGGAAAAACATGGTATGATTGTCTGTCAAAGAAAGTTTGCACTTGATCTATTACAAGAGTTTGATTGTGGAGATTTACCTGTGGTTTCATCTCCTCTTGATCCTTCATTGAAACTTTTCGCAGCATCTGGGCCCCTTCTTGCTGAACCTACTCTTTATCGATGGTTGGTTGGGAAACTAAATTATCTGACCCATACGAGGCCAGATTTATGTTTTGCAGTTCTCACCTTGAGCCAGTATATGCAGCAACCTTGTGTCAATCATTTCACAGCTGCTTTTCGAGTTATGAGGTACCTTCGTGTTAACCCTGGCCAAGGTCTATTCTTTACATCTGATCCATCTTTTTCAATTATGGCTTTATGCGATGCCGATTGGGCTGCCTGTAAGGACACATGACAGTCAGTTAGTGGTTTCTTTATAAGTCTCGGAGGTGCTCCTATTTCCTGGAAGTCTAAGAAACAGGCCTCCATCTCTTTGTCTTTCGCTGAGTCTGAATATAGATCTATGAGAAAAGTGACCGCTGAACTTACTTGGTTAGTCAGACTTCTTGAAGATCTGTCCATCACCCATTCTTTGCTGGTACCATTCCATTATGATAGCAAGGAAGCCATTCATATAGCTCGCAACCCAGTGTTCCACGAAAGAACAAAACATGTGGAACTGGACTGTCATTTTGTGAGACAGCAGTTCCTCTCTGGGTTAATCTCTTTGTCTTTCATTCCATCCTCTTCTCAATTGGCAGATCTATTCACTAAAGCCCTTTCAGGGCCATCTCACAATTTGATTCTTTCCAAGTTGGGTCTCATTTTCCTCCCCTCCAACTTGAGGGGGGATGTTGAGAATCGTCAAAATTCTTCTCACACTGGTTCTAATGGTGTAATTGATTTAGAGAAAGAAGACACACAAGAATCAAAAGGGAAAGTTGAAGTGAATCTTTGGTCAGAAATCCTATGAAGCTAACACAGTTTACAAACAAAAGAAGGACACATGGAAACATCACAAGGCTCTCAAAGTTGGCTGGTGGATTAAATCACGACTATAGATCAAAAGGCAACAGTTGTACAACACTAGAAAATTCTCAACAGAGGCACAAGCAAGTCACGTGATGGCTGTTATAGTGGTTACACAATAGGACAAATATTATTTAGACAAGTGTACAATTCTTATTATACAAGTGTACAAAATACATTCTATTTGTTAGTTTATTTCTATACGGAAATTACATAGGATATTTGTATAAATACATTAGCTTGTACAGTGCATTTTGGGATCATCAATACACAGAAAATTTCCCAAATATTCTTCATATTTCTTCAGAAATTCCACCACTTGTTTTTTTCTTTGTTAGTCGATGTGTTTACTGTTAGCTTGGCTTTATGTGAAATCTTACGGATAATTTCCCAGCTATTGTATGTAATTTGTCTGGTTGATGTCAATTTTTGTGTTTGATTGAGAGGAAGATGGGTTGAGTCATTGAGGAAGATGGTTTGAGTCATTGGGGACTGGTTGATCTTGGGTAGCTTTGAACTTGCCAGTTTGGCTCGTCCCAAATGCTCCTAAAGACCTGATACTCCGCATTGATTCCTCTTGATTAATATTCAAGAGTATGTGTTTGGAATGTCGGCTTCGTATGCAAAAAAAATAAAATTCTTTCAATTGGTATATGCGTGATTCACTTCTTTGATGACCTCCGACCAGTTTGTTGTTACCATTTGTGCTTATACATGAGCTGTTATTAAGAATTGAGGAGTTTAAGATGTTGTTCTTATATTTGTATTGTTTGAGGTTCTTCCCTTTTTTCCCTCTTCTCTATCTCTCTTTTATATGTTGTGAAGGGTAAACTTGAATGAAATCCTGATTTTCCTCTTTTCTCTGTATGTTGGGACTGTCCAGTAGCTAATTGGTATGCTAATATAAAACTCAGTCCATTTTGTACCAAAGCATGAACTATTATGTTAATTGTTGCATTTCAAACAAGTATTGATTCAAAAGGATGGAGCTTTAAATTTTTCTCAAAAGAAGAAGGGCTAAATGCAAGTCATCACTGTCTTTTGTTGTGTGATTTTTACATCATTTTAGTATCACTATGTTTCTCTCTTCATCCCTGACTGTTGGAAGTTCTTTTGAGAAGCTTACTTAATCTGTTTTTTTTAATCGACCATTTTTAAACCAACTCTTAAACGATTGTGTTAAATGTTTGAAAACCAATGGTTTCCTTATAAGATGATCTGTTCTTGGTTAAGGATCAATAACACCACCCTTTTCAGTTTTTAAATGTCTGATTAGACAGCAAATTTCTTCCTTCTTCTTTAAATATGGAATCTGTGAGGCTTAAAACATGAGCATAGTATACACAAAATGGATCTTGTTTGTTCTTTTGCGGGTCACAAGTTATTTTCTTCCATGCTTTGTTATCCACCAGCATATTATTATCCCTCTTCGTGTTATTTTGAAACCTCGATACTACACTACCTCTTCTGTCCTCCTTGCTGCCTATAGAAATTAGCAGTCTTGATTGCATCTCTTTGACATAAACTGGTTGTATAATGACCTCATTATGGTGTGATTATGGATTTACAAATTTGCCAATTGGTTATCTTTAACTATATAAGTCGCTTTTTAATTTGCACAGTTTTCTTAATCTTTCTTTTGTGATTTGAACTTTGATATGAATTGAATACTAATCCTTATCGTTTTGTTGCATGAATACACTTTGTCGAGTCCAATGGACTCCCATACATGCATTTCTAATGTGCCAAGCCCAAATCTCGAGTCAAGCCAAGTCCAAAGAATGGACTAATATACGAAGAAACAGAGCTGGTATACATGGATATACAGTAGTACATAAGCCTTGGAAGCTAGTATACAGGTTCAAGAAAGGAAGAAGTGAAAATGAAAGCTGATATACAGGTGGAAAACAACGATATGCAGATGATATACAGTTATATACATAAAAAAGAAGATAATATACCAACTGGTATACAAGAAGGAGAATGGGCTGAAAGTCCATTATCTTCGGGGGTCCAAATTTGGACAACATGAAAAATGGGCCAGAAAGCCCAAATTAAACTCTTTCCTCTTTATTTCCTTGTACTTTATTTATGCTTATTTGCTTATATTAATTGTAGCTAACTTTTAATTTAATTAATCTAAATAGATCCCCTAAAGTGTTGTCATTTTTAATTTTATCTTTGTTTTAGTTTTCTTGTAATTTGTTTTATTCAAAATCTTGTCGCTTAATTTAGTTGGATTAAAATGAGTAAAAGTTGGATCTTGTGTTAATATTGCTAAAAATGGACCTTTTCAAAATAAATATGTTTTCTTACCTCTTTCATGTGATCATTAGTCTTCTTTAGACTTTGATTTATTCACAAAGAGATGTTTTATCCTAAAAATCATCTTATTTAAATGAATCTTTCTTTAATCAAAGCATGCATCCTTTTCCTTTAAATAACAATTGTTCAAATGACTTGGAATTTTTTTTAAATCTTTAAAAAATGAATTTTCTTTAGTTAAAATGAATTACTCATTGTCCTAAGCGATGGCATTTTTCACAAATGTTTTTTCGTAATTTCAACTCTTTCAAAATTAGTTCGTTTTAAGGTAGTCAAAATTATTTTGGTCAACCATTTTTTAAACGGAAGTTCTTAAGTACCTTAAAACCCTTCTTAAGACGTTAATTGAACCCTTACCCATTTTATGTAGTTTTTAAAGATTTATTTCTATTTTTAAGTCTTTGAAATTCCTTAAAGTTTTCTTAATTTCTTCATAAAAATTAAGTGGCGACTCTATTTTTTCTTTAGAATTATTTTTAAATTTTCTTTAAGTTTTGAAATAAGTTATAAGTGTCAAAACTATTTTAATGTCCTTTTATTTCCTAAAAAATCCAAAAAGGGAAAAAACAGAAATGACGATTCCGCTGGGGATCTTTTTAGGTTCTAACAAAAAATTTGAACTATTTTTGACTAACTTTATGTGACTAACTATTTGAAATATTGTAATAGTTAGTAACTTTTAATTATTATTTGCTTATGTGTTTATTTATCGCAAAATATATTGTCATTGCATCACATAGCATATTCTGCCACATGACATGCAGTTTTATTTATATTTCTAGGGAGGTTCACGATCCCGTGGCCTCTCGTTATAAATAACACTTTCTCAAAGATATGATAGTTTACGGGTATGTCATGCGTTCAATGGCTATCATATTTTCAACCCAAGTTGTCCAATTGGGACCTGATCTATTTCAAAATAAACCCACTCTAGACACCTAGCGTAGAGATAAACCAAAACCCATTTATTAGGCATTGACCTAGGACGACCCGATGCTTTAGGGGTATTGGGCCCATTAGAAAAGACCATTTGCATTGATTGGCCACAAGTCAATAAAAGACGATCATCCCTTATTTGTTTAATTGAAGGATGTGATGTCGGATTGTACGAACCGTTGTCCCTCGGGGTTGGGATATATTTAGATAGTATTTTATTTTGAAGATCGCCATTTGAAAGGCGTTCAAAATTCTCAAGAAGTTCAAGAAGTTCGAGAATGAAGAATCCATGGAGGCCTAGTTTAGTAATGTACCCCTGCGTAGGACTGATATTCATTTGTACTTCCCTTCCCCTTATTTTGTATCCCCATTTAATCATTCAATTTGTATATATTATATCTTTAGGGCAATGGAACGTCTTTCAAATGCCACACATCCTTCAATTCGTTTGGCCCACCTTTGGCATAATGGGTCACATATCTATATAGGATGCACTATGAACTGTTACGTGATAAAACTTTCTTATGTGCTACGTGTGTTGCTCGAATCAAGGATAAATTGGTCCACTCTCAACAACCTTTAGAACACCATAGGTAGGATAAAAGCCCACCGTGCAAAGTCCAACCAAAATCACTCTCGAAGTTCTTCAAATTTCCCCAGAAAAAATCCAAAGACTTCTTAAAACCCTGTTAAGTCTCGCTCAAAAAATAAATTTGCCCTATCCGAACTACTTCCTTTCAGGCCGTCCCCTATCCTTAAGAAATTTTAATTTCCCCATTTTTACGGAAATCCAAAAACCACAAGACGAGTATCAGAAGATGAAGACTCGATAAGTCAACTTTCCTGTTAAAATTTACTTATCCAAAATCAATGGGCAAACTCCTGTCCATTAATCCTCGAGTCAATACATACCCGTGGATCAATTTTCCTTGATGAAAAGCAACTTTATATGTTTAACACAATTCTTATGTGTTTATTTACAGTCAGATATTTTGCATTATTTATCACTAACGGGATCTAACACATAAGCCTTTGAGTTGTTTTGCTTCAACAGGTAATAGAAACTGATCTGTCTCGATGAAACTGGCCGAACATCCTTACTTCACCCGCTCAAAGGCACACCTAGATTTATCCTCCGACCTCCGCTTTTCTAAAGGGAAAATGACTGATAGTGAAGAGGAGAATGCTTTGGCTGTGAGATACAATGTTATTGCTGAACAAAGTGAAATGATTGCAGAGCTTGCAAGAAAATTGGAAAAGATGCAAGAAGAAGTACAAAAAGCCAAAGATATGGCTAACTTGGCTATCGCTGCCAACACTCCAGCTTTGGGCAACTCTCAGGCCTCATTCAAGATCCCTCCACTCAACTCTCCATTGGCTGAAAATCAACCAAGAATATCCCTCCTGCCTCTGCTCCTAGACCTTCCAACGAACCTCTCTGCAATAACCCTCCTCATATCGGATTCTCGTATCAAATACACACTCCTCCTATCTAGCACACTAACCAAAGTAACAACCCAAGTGCCTACCTTCAACAAAACCTTCATCCAAACTACCAAAATACGCCACTAAATACCTATAACTCTCAAAACAACCACCACAACGTCACTAATCCACATAATTAAACTCCCACATATACAAATGTCATTCCACACGTCCAACCCCTTCTTGTCAAAAACATGCCACTAACCACTTTCCACACCATGGTAGAACCAAACACCGCTCTCTAGGAAAGCCCTGAGCTGGATCACTATGAGGAGAAGGAAAAAGAGTTGAGAGCCACAGAAAAGAAAAATGACCATGACATGGCACAAATAAAGGAGGAGATACCCATGATTAGAGAGTTTCAAGGTTTCCCTTACGAGAAAGGCTATGACTATGATGATCTCCGTATCCATCCCAAAATAGACCTGCCAGAAGGATTCAAGATTCCCAAGTTTGAGACCTTCAACGGTGGTGAAGCCCATTTAAGAAGCTATTGTGACTAGATGGTCGGCGCCCAAAAGAATGACGCCCTGTTAATGAGGCTTTTTAGTCGAAGTCTGAGAGGAGAGGCTTTAGAATGGTTCACCTCTCAGGAACTAAAGAAATGGTCTAAGTGGAGTGATCTCGCCCAAGACTTCGCTCAAAGATTTGCATACAATGTAGAAGTCAAATAAGATCGCTACTCTCTGGGATGCATCAGACAAAAATTTAATGAAGACTTCAGGGACTATGCTTACCGATGGAGGAAGGAGGCAGCGAGAGTTCGGCCTCCTATGACGGAAGAAGAAATAAGGGCGGTGTTTATGCGCTCTCAGGAGTCAGAGTTTTATGAGAAGATGATATCAGCAGTAAAAGCTGAGTTCGCTGACTTAGTCAAGATCGGTGAAATTGTAGAAGAAGGACTTAGCAGTGGAAAGATTGCCAAAGCCCCAGCCTCTTTAGGATCGGAAGGACTTCCCAAAAAGAAGAGGGAGAAGGTATCTTCAGTATCCTCCAGTCCTAACCCAAAATCGCGCAAACCCTTTGGAGCCAACTATAAAAAATCACTTGTTCCAATAACTCCTCCCTCAGCTCCACAAAATCCTCAACCAGTTTTCTATACTCAGCCCATTTACCAAGCTCCACAACCAAATATGCAGCCCATTTACCAAGCTCCACAACCAAATGTGCAGCCCACATAACAAACTCCTCTCCAAAACTTCTAAGTGTATCAGAAGGCTCCCAAGAACCAGAATAATCGCCAGGTTCCTCCTATCGCCAATGCTAATCTCCCTCGTCCAAATTTGGAAAAGAAAGGTCCTCGGACTTTTACCTAGTTGGCTGAAACCAAAACTCAGTTATATGATAGATTGAAGGCTGCTGGATTTATCCAGCCAGCCCATATAACCTAAACCAGGCAATCCTGACTCTCATTTCTTCAGAGCTAACTGATATTGTTCTTATCATTCCAGAGGAGTCGAACATGATACCGAAGATTGCATTAATATGAGGCATAAAATTCAGGACTTGATTGATCAAAGAGTAGTCACACTACAAGCAACACCGGCCAATGTTAACAACAACCCACTCCTGAATCACCATAGAGCCACTATTAACATGATAGAGGTCGATGAAGAATGGGTTGGGAGCAAGTCAATAGTGCCGGTTAGACCTAAAAATCAAGAAATACCAGAAAAATCTATAGCTACTTTGAGTATTGCTGAACTACTCTTTTGAAGGCATGATGCACAACAAAGCCTTGCATGTCACTATCAAGAGTCGAGAGAAAATTTTGAACATGGTATTGATCGATGATGGATCGGGGCTCAACATCTATCCATTGTCCACACTGACTCAGTTGGAGTATGATCAGGGAAAGATTCACCAGAGCAGGGTCAACGTAAGAGCTTTTGACAGAGGTCAAAAGGACACTATTGGAGAAGTTACCCTATACATCAAAACCGAACCCGCTGAGTTCCGTACATAATTCCTAGTCATGGATATTACCACCAGTTATAACTTGCTTATGGGAAGACCATGGATCCATGGACCTGGAGCCATACCGTCAACTTTGCACCAGATGGTAAAGTCCATTTGGGAGGAACATGAAGTGGTGATCCACGGAGAAGGAAGTCACTTAAGTCACCCTAATAGTTTTGTTCCTGTGATTGAATAAGTCCCAAGAGGAAATGATTTCTACACCGCAAAAATCATAAATGACACTGGATAAGATCTTTCTCCTCGAATTACCATGCCACCAATTTATAAAATGCTTGCAGCCACGATACCGAGAAGCAGATATGAGCCAGGTTTTGGGTTGGGAAAGAATTCCGATGGCATGATTGAGCCTTTGAGCATCCCTGGATGGTTGACTAAGCATGGACTAGGGTATGTTTCCTGAAAGGACAAATCAAGTGTCAAAGAGAAAAAGCAATCGGGACCGTCTAAGCCACTCCCTCACTCATATCAGTCATTCCCGGCGCGTATTAGTCCTCCTAGCGATGGGTTAGAGGACGGGATTGGAAGGTTGTTTGAGGAATGCGATGCTACAGAAGATGAAATCTCCAAAGCAGTTGTGATTAGGGATGCCATGCCCAGCGAAAAGCTATAGAATTGGGATGCAACTCCCCTCATGACTCTCTGCTTGGCTGGGTAGAGAAAGACTTTGTTTTATGAAAAATCGATGATGGTCCGGATGAGGGTCCACGACCCACCCTTTATGTTTTAATGTTCCTAGTACTATTTACTGCTTTCCGAAAGGCATGAACCTGCGCTCATATGGGTTGTAGCCATAGTTTGTGAATATTTTTGGAATTTTAATGAAAGCCTCCGTATTTCAAAAACATTTATTGTTCAAAATTGTTTGTGTTTACTTGTTATTGTCTAACCCATTTTGTTTTAGTTTCGGTAATAATAAGTTAAAACCTTCCACTGTCATGTCATGTCAAGAGCTTAACAAACAAACCAAGCTAGATGATGATGATTTTGAGGAGTATGTTGAAGATATCATGGTCCTTGAACGAACGATCAAGAAATCTAAGAACTTCGAAGACCAGAAAAGTCCCCACCTAAAAAGTTTGAGGTGGTCGATCTGGGAGGCAACGGTTAAAGAAATCAACATCAGTGTTCATTTGTCAAAGGCACAAAAGAAAGAACTTATCAATCTCCACAAGCTATACATCGACATCTTTGACTGGTTCTATGGTAATAGGACAAAAAAGAGCACAAACATCATTTCCCAAAATTTATTGGTGACTCCAGAATTCAATCCAAGGAATGGACAGTTAATCCTTCCCTCCCATGAGACAAAGGAAAGTTTGCACCAAATTGGCAAGGATTGTACATCATCCAAAAAGTGCTATCTGGAGGAGCTTTGATTTTATCCGAGATTGACAAACAAGTAAGGCCCAAGCCTATATCAACTCCGACGTTGCAAAGGGATACTATGCCTGAATACGGCTTCTTTTCCTTGTATTTTCTTTCCCTGTAATAACATTTTTCTAATTATAATCCTTTTGCACTCAGTAAAAGCTTAAAAATATCCCTATCCTACCTACGAACTACGTTTGACCTGAATTCTCAAGAATGAGATACGTAGGCGGCCTGTGTCAGCTTCGTTCAACCACTTAGGAAAATCTATACTTTCCCCTTCCTATCTTGAACTACGTTTGACCAGAATTCTCAAGAATGAGATACGTAGGTGGCCTTTGTCGGCTTCTCACCCTTTTTTTTATTTCCAACATTCTCCCCACTACGAGTGTGGAAACTACGTTTGACCAGTTTCCAATCTCAACAGGATACGTAGGTGCCATAATGGCTCGGTCATATCACCCAAGAAATAGAAATTGGGGCAGAATTTTTGAGAAAGGAATCTCGAAAATTTAGAAGGCAAAGATTGTCCTCCAAGAAATTGGAATACAGAATGTGCCAAAGAGCAATAAAAATGAATATCGAGAAAGAATCTCGTGATCCCCACAGAGACTCAAGTCCTTTGCCAATGGAATGAGATTCATCGCAAAACCTTTAACTGGGGCAGAAATTTTGAGGAGCACCTCAAAATTTCCACCAAGCTTCATTCAGGAGTTCAAAATTAAACTTCAAAAAGTTCCCCAACACTGATATATCAGAGTCTACTTCAAGAAATGACCCAGTTGTAGCAAGTCCGAGGTGGATTAATTCCCAACTATGACAAATTTCTTCGAAAAGACATTTCTGAACTCCCCAGCCAGGATGACAAAGGATCTCCAGAGTCCGCCAGCAGTATGTCAGAAAATGTCAAAGCCTCGAGTGAAGGAGATTCATTGAGCTAGCACATGACATGATGGCAGAGACCTTTCTAAGCTATCCTTTTTCAAAATCTTTGTTTTTCAAAAAGCCGGTTTGAAAATCATTGTGAAAACTAGTTTTACTCCTTATAATATGTTTTGTTTTATGTCTACCGTGGTCCAAAGAGAATCGATGGAGACGAGTACTCTAGATTGGAAAGGCATCCAGAGAAGACAAAATGAGGAGTGGAGGATCGAAGGAGGTAAACACAGACCAGTTTCTGCAAAAAAACTAACAATTTTTCTGTGGATGCAGGTTGTCCCCAAAAGTATCTTGGAAAGAACCCCTTGTTATGCAATGCATTCAAAGAAACGCAATGAGACCAGATGCCCCAAAATTTGGCGAGAAAAGCCAAAGTAGCGGGAAGAAGCCAAAAAGGCAAAAGTCCCTAGAACGGGCGAATCTTCTTGTAGTTCACAAAAACTACCAGGTAAAGAGGACTTACAATGTCCTCAAGTCCCCAAGTCCCCAAATGGATCAGGACATTTTGGTCAGTTTCGAATTGGGAAACAAAATAAGAGATCGATGGCGTTCTCCACCAATCCCTAGCAAGTCAAAAATTACCACGAACAAATGATGTTCAAAAATGGTATTTATGGTTGTCCCAAGAGATGGACACGACCATTTCATTCACATTTGAAATAAAAGTTGTTTTTATTAGCTTCATAAACATCGTCTTTAAAGTTTTTCAAGTTTGACTGTGGTCGCTAGTAAGAGCAACACCGTGTCTACTAACCGTTTTTCTTGAGCACAGGTACCATAAAGGAGTCGACATGACAAAATAGAGACCAAAGGTGATATTTTCTACGACTCCCCTATGGGTCATTGCATCATACAACACTATGTTGCATCATATTTTGCATTCATATTACACCATGTTACATTGCATCATGTTGCATTGCATCATATTACATCATACTGCATTGCATGGCATAACATTATGTCACATCTTATTATGTCATATCACATTACATCATATTATATTGTGTTGCATCGTATTGTATGGTATCATATCGCATGAATCATGTCAAGAGGACCATGCCAAGAGGGCCATGTCATATTTTCATGTCAAGAGGACCATGCCAAGAGGGCCATGTCATATTTGCATGTCAAGAGGACCATGCCAAGAGGGCAATGTCATATTTGCATGTCAAGAGGACCATGCCAAGAGGTCCATATCATATTTGTATGTCGAGAGGACCATCATCATCAAATACCGCAGACACACATTTTCTGCGAAGATCGTTTCCCTCTACCAATCGGTTTCAAAGAGGATGACATTCAGAGGCGTCTCTAAGTAGCACTTGTTATGCAAGATCGACCCAATAGCATAGCTATATCTGATATCACGTAAGACCGAGAAGTCTGACGTTGAGGATATATTTGCTTCATCATTATTATGCCAAATCTGGCATCCAATATATTTATATCCAAGATCGCATAAGATGGAGGTGTCTAATATTTAGGATATTTGCATTTTTGCATATTTATGCCACAGATATTCATGAATCTTTATTATGCCAAATCTGGCAAATTTATATCCAATATCACGTAAGACGGAGGAGTCTGACATTGAGGGTATGTTTGCTCCTTTATTGTGCCAAGTCTGGCATCCAACATATTCATGTCTGATATCGCGTAAGACGATGGAGTCTAATGTTGAGGATATTTATGCACCCCTATTCGAAAGCTTCAATCGCCAGAAGACGCATCTATATTTGATCATGTGGAAAAAGCCTTGTTACTCCGATGATCAAATAATGCTTGACATTGAGGTTGAAAGAATATAGTTTGAGGGATGTCTGTAAGACGCCATCCAGATAAGACGATGAATTGGATTTCCTCAATGTTGGAGGGCCAAAGTTTATCTGTAGGTCACATCGATGTCTGAAACCAGATAGTGTGCAAGATTGGTCGAAACTTGACAAACTAAAAGTTATCTATAAGACGCAACGCTATTTGAAACCGGATAGTGTGCAACATCACCTGAAGATTAATAGTTCAAGGGTAATGCGTAAGTCGCAATAATATCCAAAATTGGATTAAGCAGTGCAAGACTACCATAAAATTGATAGTCCAAGGGTTATCTAAAGGCCACGACATATCCACGTTGATATTTTACAGGACTATCCAAAGTCTAGATATCCAAGGGAAATTTGCAAGTCACGTTACATCCAAGATCGGATAAAAGTGCAGGATTACCCAAAAACTGGCAGTTCGAATTACATCTGTAAGCCACCTCTATCCAAAGTCGGATGATGTGCAAGATTACTCGAAGTTGATAAATCAAGGGCATCTGTAAGCT
Source organism: Jaltomata sinuosa (assembly GCA_003996215.1). Classification (NCBI taxonomy): domain Eukaryota; kingdom Viridiplantae; phylum Streptophyta; class Magnoliopsida; order Solanales; family Solanaceae; genus Jaltomata; species Jaltomata sinuosa. The sequence goes on along the minus strand of QJPP01001503.1, from coordinate 31,570 downwards.
GCCTCTATCAAAAATTAGATGATGTGCTAGATTACCCAAAGCCTGGCAATGCAGGGAATATGTGTTAGTCGCATCGATATGGATGATGTGCAAGATTCACCCCAAAGGCATATGCAAAAGACCGCTACCAATAGCAAAGAAGGCTATCACATTCAAGAGAATTCCATAAATTGTCAAGAAGACCATCACATCAAACGACTACGAAAGTCATCATATTCCAGAATCGCCGCACAAGGTAATCCTATCCGATAGCCAAGAAGGCTATCATGTTTAATTGTCACAGAAATTGCTATTTCCTGAAGAAAAGACAGGGAAGAGTGGCATCTTCTTCAAAAAACAACAGACGCGGAAAAATAAGGTACAAATCTATATCACCTTATTGAGATACTTAACTACTAACAATTTTGTCTCAAAATATTGCCGAGAACATCCAAAAGGATGAAAAACTCAAACCAGAACAACAGGTACGAAATACGTCAAAAAGACGTCACCACACGGGATTCAAACGTAATTCAAGGATGAGGTATGACAAAGAAGCTATCTCTCCAAATGGAATTACTTTACCACTAACCATTTCATTTTGAGATGTTATCGAGAGCATCTAAGAAGGATGAAATTCTCAAAATAAAACCACAGGTGCGGACTACACCAAAAAGGATGCATCACAACGTGGAACTTTTTCTTAGCAGCAAACTGGGACATAGTTCGAAAAGGAATATCAAACTCTTTGGATGCGAGTTTAGAATCGACTTTCTCTTTAATCAAAACACACCCCTATCAGAAGGCATGGGGGTATTTCCTATCGATGGAGTCTTAGTTTCACATCCAGGGTATTTTCTGAGTTCACGCTGGAAGAAGTATTCCTTATTTTCAAATCTTGGTGACAATATGCCTCGAGCTTTGGAAATTATGTCCATGTAGCTTTTATCTATGGATGTGAGGGCCCCACATCTGTAATTGAGATGATTACAAGCCTCTTTTCCATAACTCAATTACTTGTCACTTATCTCGAGTCAAAGGTTGTCTTAACATAAAGCTTACCTTTTCCACCAATTGAGTCGAACTACAAGAAGACTGATTCCTAAGTCCTGGGATATGTAGGCGGGCTCTATGTTGAAAACTCGTCTACATTCCAAACCCCCCAATCTCCTTACTCTCTAGCTTTTCGGTCTCTTCGTACACTGAAACCAAGAAAGTTTGGAATTCCTTAAAAATCGTGCATAAAATCAAGCGTCTTGAACTACAAGTGGCTTGAATTCTCATGTAACCTAAGATCTGTAGGAAACTCAATACCGGAGCTCGACCATAATTCCTTAAAATTCATGCTAAAACCAATCACTTCTGAAGGATGAACTAGTGGTCGGATACAATTGGGATCATCAATTCCCTTTGCCCAGGGTTCTTTGCATTCACCCTACCCAAAGGGAGGGGCAATTGTTGACACCCAATTTTTACCCTCCACATTGCAAATTAATTTTGAGCTTTTTCAATATTAAAATATTTATCCTCTTAAAAGTAAAATATTTTCCAAAAATCAATTTTATAACAACTTTGTTGTTTTAAGTATGAATCTGTATTTAATTATATAGAATTATAGGGTTTACTTAAGAAATTTCTTTTAAAAATTATCTTCGAGTAAAAAACTGTGTTTAAATTAACAAGACTTCATTTTTCTCGAAATTAGTTCAAAATGGGAGACGAATTGAATAATTAGTCTTTTAAGTTCTTAAAGGAAAATAGTTACGCTTGAAAGAATTTTTTTTTTTACTTTTGTTTTAATTAAAGAAACTCAATGAATTAATTACTAAATAGTAGATATTTAGGTCATTTCTTAAATTAAATCTGGCCACATTTTACAAAATGTGGCCAGATTTTAAACCTTTATTTCCTTCATCCTTTAGCAACGTTTGGGCCAATTCCCATTCCCAAACCCGCCTGGCCAACTCCATATTCCCCTAAGCCCGGCCCAACACCTCTCACACACTTATCACCCCTCTCTCCTTCTCTTTTTCTCACAAACACACAACAAACAACCCCTAAAACTCTCTCTCTCTCACCTCGTCTGTTCAAAATAGACGACAACAACAAACTCCAACCAAACTCAGATGAACAACTCCAGGAAACAGCTCCAAACGACCACCAATCTTTACCAAATGATGCAACGTTCCCAAAGTCCATCCAAAACCTAGACGCCATCTAATCCTCGAGCTGTCAATACCCAGAAGCTTCTGGAAGAATCCTGAAATCACACAGATGGCACCTCAACATCTCCAACTCCTGAAAATACAGTGTATTATCCACTATATCATTAGCGTATGATGGATTTCATACCAACAGGGTACAAACGTGTAAGCATCAGGTGTTTTTGGGTTTTGATTTTCAAAAATTCCTCAAAATTCTATCCGTATTCCATTTTCATTTCCCCCCAATTCCACCCATTGGAACCCAGAAATCTTTCCTATAAATACCCACTTTACTCACTGATTGGGTATGGTTTTTTGTATGGCAAGGCTTTGGAGAGTCTTTTTCTCTAGCACTTGGGGAAATCCAAAAAATCAAGGAAGGTTCTAAGCAAAATCACATGGTTCTTTTAAGTTTCCGTAGAGGTTTTTGATCTGTATTCTTTTGCTAATCGGAGACCAAGAAGTTTCAAGTCTCTTGTTCATCAGAAGTTCGTTGGAACATCCCAACTCATCTTATTTCAGTCTTGCTGCCCAAAAATAGGTAAATCATCTACTCTTATTTTTGTTTTTCTCTTATTTCTAGTAGCAATGTGATTTTAGGATGGTTTCAGCTGGTCTTGTTTGAAATTATCGTGCTACTGTGATGGAGAATGGAGGATGAAATTCCACCACTTGTTTTATTCTTAGTTCATCAATGTGTTTACTGTTAGCTTGGCTTTATATGAAATCTTACGGATAATTTCCCTGCTATTGTCTGTAATTCGTCTGGTTGATGTCAATTTATGTGTTTGATTGAGAGGAAGATAGGTTGAGTCATTAAAGAATATGGTATAAGTCATTGGGGAATGGTTGAGCTTGGGGAGTGCTGAACTTACCTGTTTGGCTCATCCCAAATGCTCCTAAAGACCCGATACTCCCCATCGATTCCTCTTGATTAATATTCAAGAGTATGTGTTTGGAATGATGACTTCGTATGAAAAAAAGAAATCTCTTTCAGTTAGTATATGCGTGATTCACTTCTTTTATGACCTCCGGTTAGTTTATTATTACCATTTGTGCTTATACATGAGCTGCTATTAAGAATTGAGGAGGTTAAGATGTTGTTCTTGTATTTGTATTGTTTGAGGTTCTTCCTTTTTCCCCCTCTTCTCTATCTCCCTTTTATATGCTGTGAAGGGTAAACTTGAATGAAATCCTGATTTTCCTCTTTTCTCTGTATGTTGGGACTGTCCAGTAGCTAATTGGTAATATAAAACTCAGTCCATTTTGTACCAAAGCATGAACTATTATGTTAATTATTGCATTTCAAACAAGTATTGATTCAAAAGGATGGAGCTTTAAATTTTTCTCAAAAGAAGAAGGGCTAAATGCAAGTCATCACTGTCTTTTTTTGTGTGATTTTTACATCACTTTATTATTGCTATGTTTCTCTCTTCATCCATGATTGTTGGAAGTTCTTTGAGAAGCTTACTTGATCCCTTTTTTTTGAATCGACCATTTTTAAACCAGCTCTTAACCTATTGTGTTAAATGTTTGAAAACTAATGGTTTCCTTCAAAGATGATCTCCTCTTGGTTAAGGATAAATAACACCACCCTTTTTCAGTTTTTAAATGTCTGATTAGACAGCAAATTTCTTCCTTCTTCTTAAAATATGGAATCTGTGAGGCTTAAAACATGACCATAGTGTAACGACCGGGTTCGTTGTTATGGGTAAACTATTCGTGCCAAGTTTTAGATTAGAAAACTTCCAGGTTTGGGAGTTAAAAATTCTGGTCTAGGCTAGTCTCGACCAATTTTGGAGCAAGGTAGGGTCTAGGAAAATCCGGGTAAGGATTGGGTTAGATGTTTTGGTTCGATCTAGGTTTCCTTGTAGCTAAGACATAGAGGAGTCTGGGGGAATTTTCAGAATCGAATTCGGGTAAGTAGAGCTCCCAAAATCGAGGTTGATGTGAAGGGGTTATTCCAGAACATCGAAGATTCAAGGTGTGTTGTAAAAAGGGCTCTTTTCAGGAATTTTCCAAGTTTCTATTCATGACGAGCGCTACCGCTTCACCAAGGCGACCTCCGCTATAGCGGAATAATTATTGCTATAGTGGAAGTCAAGATGGTCAACCTCCTCCATAACAGTTGAATCTGCTATAGCGGTACCACTAGAGCGAATCAGGGATCGCTATAGCGGAGCGATGGGACCAGAAAACCCAAAAAATGGGTTTTTAATTTCATTCTCTTCCCTTCAACCTAAAAATCGATGAGAGCTATTCCAAAAAACCTCCTAGGCTACTCCAGGGCTTGGGAACCATGGGGAGGAGGAATTCTGGTAAAGAGGGCGCGAAACCACGGATTTGGGCCTGCAGAACTGCCAGGAATGCCTCCACGGAGCCAGAAACGCATGGTTGCAGCTGCTTGGCATCCAGGTAGGCTAGGTTTTCATTGATTAGATAAACCTGCTTACATTTTGTATTTATTGTATAGTGGGAAAGGAGAATCCATGATTAGGCCTCTGGGCATGGAGTCTGGTGTATTCGGTGTTGGTTATGTATGTGCTAGGAATTGGTTGGATTGAATTATTTCTTATTGATAATTGTTTGGGGATGTTTATGTCATCTTGGAATGATAAGATGATAGGGTTCAGGGACTGGGATGTCGGGAAGGTTTAGGGAACCGGGAATTGCAAGGATAACTAAATGGGTATGAAAATGGGAAACTCCTAGGTGAGGTTTCGAGAATACGAAGGGCATGATAAGTAGCATTGATTTTGATAATGGCTAAGGGGTGGTTATTCACATTGTTATTATTTATATAAGTTCTGAAATCAATGTGGTTGTTAAATTATGCTAAAAAGGGAAATCATTCATTATTCGTAATTAAAGGGTGAGTGTGTTTGGCCTCCAGACGGAGTACGAGGCTAAGTTATATACCCGAGAAAGAGGGTAGGTGATGGCTTACGATTTCTCTGAATGTGGTATATGTTTGTACTCTTATCTAAGTGTTTGTATGAATTACATTGCTTAGAGGAATTGTTTAGAATATCTAAGGGTCCTGTTTTACAGTCTGTGAATTGAACGGTGTGTTGCTTGTTGGTTTACAAGTTATTTGTTCATTATTTTTGACTATGGATTGTTGACATTCGGCTGGCTCAAGTACCACACCTGGTATGGGAATACTAACGGTTGGCTAGGGTACCACACCTGGTACAGGAAAATACTAATGGTTGGCTCGGGTACCAGGCCTGGTACAAGTTTACTTTACTGCATCATTTCATTGATATTGTTGTATTGTGTGATTGGTGTTGGTTCCATGAGTTGACTGGGTTGTGTTTATAAATTGTGATATTACTTTTGGTCATGGTGTAGGCTGGTTCGTTATATTATATTGTGCTTGGTCTTGGTGTAGGCCGGGTAATTATATTGTGAGTTTGGTCTTGGTATAGGCCAGTTAATTATATTATGAGTTTGGTCTTAGTGTAGGCTGGGTTGTTATATTATATTGTACTCTTGGTCTTGGTGTAGGCCGGGTAATTATATTGTGAGGTTGGTCTTGGTATAGGCTGGGTTGTTATATTATGTTATCAGTGGGTCTTGGTGTAGACCGGGTTATGATGTTAACTATTAGTTGGTCTTGGTGTATACTGGGTTGTCATGTTAACAACTAGATATGTTAGGGGGATCCGAGTGGGTCTGGACTATGTAAAAGAGGTTATAAGTTCACAATTTATTATCGTTAAGTGTGTTAATGACGGTCAAGAATTTGTTGTGGTTAATAAGCTAATGATGGGTCTTGCTGTAGAACAGGTATCCTGTTGAACACTAGGTGTGGTTAGAGGATCCTTGGAGGGTCCGAGTTTTGGGATTAGAAAGAGATTTAGATATAACTATGTTATTGTCATTAAATGTGTCAATGGTTGCTAGGTAATTTTCATGTGATTGGTCAATTGGGAGTACGATGGAAAGTCTGGGGTTGTAGTTGTTGGTTGTTATAACCAGGATGCAAAGTTGTCCGAGAGGTCCGGGAAGGGCCGGACCCTAGTAATTAATACTATGGGTATAAGTGGTTTGGTTGGGCAGTTAGCTGGGTTAAGTCTGAATATCTAGTCAAGGCGGTTGACTTAGGTAAGGGAAGGGTAGTCCAGGTATGGACATTGTTATTGGTAAGGATTAAGTGAGACTTGGGAAGTCTAGGGATAAGGTGACTTGGGAAGTGTAGGGATAAGGCGACTTGGTAAGTCTAAAGGTTAGGAAGGTCGGTTCCAAAAAGGGGGACTGATAAGAGTGATGTTGAAAGGGGTGGAGCATTTACATTGTGCATTTTATCTTGATTTTTATATGATGGTAGGAGTGAATTCGGTTCAGCCGATGATGCCTACCAGTACGTTTGTTTGTAATGATTCTACTCTTGCTATACCTTTTTTGGTATAGTCTTGTTGCAGGGTTGGTGATGTTTCACAAATTCAGGATTGCGGTGATCTTCCAGCAGCTTCTACTTCCTTCTATGGTGGGAGTTGTGTCCATTTTATGTTGTAAGCTCATCTTGTAGAAGATCTTGTACCGGCTTAGACTAGCTTCTGGGGAGGGTGTTTATATGGTTAATAAATTTCCACAAGTTTTAAAGGTTGTGTAATTTTCAAAAGCTATTGTATAAAGATTTTCCAACATTTTTAAGTGATTCCTCATGTATTAAGGTACTTATTTAATGGTTTACTTTCTTTTCGGCATTGCCTGTTGGTTCGGGTGGTAAGGGTTTTCTTATCTAGGTGGATTATAGTAGGTTCCCGCACGGCCCGGTAGTTGGGTCGTGACAAATAGTATCAGAGCCCAGGTTACCAGTCTCCCAGTCAAAGAGCAAAATGTCAAATAGAGTCCCGCGGATTGGTGTGTAGACGTCCACATCTAATCCTAGGAAAGCTATGAAGCATTCTAGGAAACATCCCTCTTCTTTCATTCCTTTTTGTGTTGTTCTTTCACTTACTTGTACGGGTTGAGTCCAATTGGTATCTCTCAATTCCAATTGGTATCTCAACAAAGTAAAATGTCATTGGACTCCAGTTGCAGTAAGACAAGCAAGGAAAATTGGTATCGGGAAGGTTCTAATTGGTATCTGGCCTGGGAGGCTATATAAAGGATGGATGAATTGGCTAACGGTCATCCATGAAGCAAATGAAAGGTGATGAAACTGGTTTGATTGAGTGTCAGAACTTGAGACTCATGATTGTATGTATTGCATTGTTTGAACGACTGCAATTTTGTGATGTGTAATTGTTGAGTTGCCTTGAAATTTGTAGTTAGTGAAGAGTTTTAACTTGGTTATGTATTAATTATTGAAGGAATTCTTGTTTTGTAATTCAAGTGGAAAATAGTATGCTAAATGCTGGGAAGGGTCTTATCGTTGGTAAAAATGATACGGGAAAAGGATATATACACTTGTGGGAACTCAGGTTCTAAGTGGTTGGTATGTACCAGGGACAAGGGCTATTATTGCTTAATAGCGGGAGTTATGGTAAGACATGGATGATCTACTAGTGGTCATCCATGGGACGAATAGAGAGTAAATTGTGTGACTTGATTTGGTTGTAACTTGAAGTTGAAATGTTGTGTTGTACAACTCTCGTGTGACTTTCTTGAAATATGTGTAAATTGTTATCTACCGTGCATGTTGAGTCTGCAGAGGGTCATTAAGTTGAAAATTCTGTGTACCTTAGGCTGTGATAAGCTGTTAAAAATCTTGATTTAAAAGTGGTACTGCATTTTGAAAAAGGGCTTATCATTGGTAAGATGATAAGGGATTGGAAATTGTGACTGTAGGGAAGCTTCGGTTTCAGGACTGTCAGGAATTGGTTTGGAACCATGGGAACAAAGGATTCATTAGTGTGTAATGGAGGGAAGATATTGTTGGGAATAATTGTCTAGTGTTAACTCTTTGTAATTTATAGTATTTTATGCTGAATTGTGATGCGTTTGATGCCAGGAATGGTCTTAAGGGTGGTTTAAGACTATGGTATGATTTACAGGACTAAACAAAGGTAACTGGGAAAGGAAAAGGATACCCTTACTGAAAATTTCAAGTTTCTGGGCTGTTACCGTCGGGACCATGGTAGCGGTATGGTTATCGCTATGGTAGAACCGCTATAGTGGAGCGACCACCGCTATAGCGTAAGAGCGCGAGGTAGAAGCCTCACCCTATTTTTTGCCCTATTTTTCATTCATTCCCGGGGCATCTAAAGGCAACGGTTGCATTATGGGCTGCCATGTGAAAAAAGGAAATCGACTATAGAACTTATATAGCATGCATATAAGGTAATTTGCTGAATACTTAGCATCCGTGTGCGACCAAAGGAAAGGGTAGATATGGTATCCCCGGGGATTGGTAAAACTATGACTGACCATTGGTGGAATAGTCACCTATGTAGAGTTTGGCAAAATGACCCATGATTTATCGAGTAGTGTTGGACACTGCTCATAGGCTATGTGGTGAGGTGATTATTGACTTGTTTAGTGTTGATGATCCTTAGTGGTAGGGTCTATTGAGGGAGCGAGGTTATTAAATGGGTTTCTTTAGCATTATTGTGTCTCTTGTGACCATGATAATACCCAGTGTTACTGCTCATTAAGTGGTGAGCGTATTCTCGCCATAGCACTGGTTAGGGTTTAAGCGCCCAGGTAGAAATTCCCCCCTAAGACGAGAGTTGACGAAACCTCAAGCCAGGATGAGTTCCAATGGAATTTTTGTTGTTGCGTTATTTGGAGATACGTGGTATCTCGGGGCATAGTATTGTCAGGAGTAAGGTGATATTATGATATGTGAGGGCATAGTACCCCGTAGGAAGCTTCTGGAATGGAGTTCGGGCTAGTAGAACTCTGGGTATAGTGGGAAAGGGATCGCCATTATGGGATCTAGTCCCCTTGGCAGGGAAAAAAACTGTGTTGTTCATTAGTGGAGTTTCTTTGGCTTCGGTGTTTAGATGAGGCCTTGGATTTCTTGGGCACTCGGGGAGGGATGATCTAGTTGCCTTGTGTAGCTCGAAGGAAGGAGTTCCTTGATAGAGCTGAAGTGAGTTGAATTTTTGACTGAGTTGGGTATACCAAGGGATTGGGAGGTTTTTGATGGTTTGTGTAAGGTTATATTTATGGTGTCACGGTAGAACATTAAGATTGAGGGATGGGCTTATTCTTTCCCTCTGCCATAGAGATCGTTCAAGGATAAACGATGGGCAAATTGGTATTTGTTGTAACGATCGGGTTCGTCGTTATGGGTAAACCATTCGTGCCAAGTTTTGGGTTAGAAAACTTCCGGGTTTTGGAGTTGAAAATTCTGGGCTAGCCTAGTCTCGATGGGTTTTTGAGCGAGGTAGGGTCTAGGATAATCCGATAAGGATTGGGTTAGATGTCTTGGTTCGAGCTAGTTTTCCTTGTAGCTAAGACATAGAGGAGTCTGGGGGACTTTCCGGAATCAAATTCAGGTAAGTAGATCTCCTGAATTCGAGGTTGACGTGAATTGGTTATTCCAGAACTTTGGGGATTCAAGGAGTGTTGTAAAAAGGGCTCTTTTCAGGAATTTTCCGTGTTTCTATCCATAATGAGCGCTACCGCTCTGCCACATTGATCTCCACTATAGCGGAATAATTACCGCTATAGCGGAAGTCAAGACGGTCAACCTCTGCCATAACGGTTGACTCCGCTACGGCAGTACCGCTATAGCGGAGCAGGGACTGCTATAGCAGAGCAACAGGACCAGAAAACCCTGAAAGTGGGTTTTTAATTTCATTCTCTTCCCTTCAGCCCCAAAATAGATGAGAGCTATTCCAAAAACCCTCCTAGGCTGCTCCAAGGCTTGGGAGCCATGGGAAGGAGGAATTCCGGTAAAAAGAGTGCGAAACCACGGATTCGGGCCTGCGGAACTGCTAGGAACGCCTCTACGGAGCTAGATACGCATGATTGCAGCTGCTTGGCGTCCAGGTAGGCTAGGTTTTCATTGAGTAGATAAACCTGCTTACATTCTGTACTTATTGTATAATGGGAAAGGAGAATCCATGATTAGTCCTCTGGAAACGGAGTCTGGTGGATTCGATGTTGGTTATGTATGTGTTAGGAATTGGTTGGATAGAATTGTGGGTTATTGATAATTGTTTGGGGTTGTTTATATCGTCTTGGCATGATAAGATGATAGGGATCAGGTTCTGGGATGTCGAGAAGGTTCGGGGAACCGGAAATTGCAAGGATAACTAAATGGGTATGAAAATGGGAAACTCCTAGGTGAGGTTTCGAGAATACGAAGGGCATGATAAGTAGTGTTGATTTTGCTAAGGGCTAGGGGTGGTAATTCACATTGTTATTATTTATGTAAGTTCCAAAATCAATGTGGTTGTTAAATTATGCTAAAAAGGGAAATTGTTCTTTATTCGTAATTAAAGGTTGAGTGTGTTTGTCCTCCTGACGGAGGTCGAGGCTAAGTTATATACCCGAGAAAGAGTGTAGGTGATAGATTACGATTCCTGTGAATGTGGTATATATTTGTACTCATCTAAGTGTTTGTATGAATTACATTGCTTAGAGAAATTGTTTAGAATGTCTAAGGGTCATGTTTTACAGTCTGTGAATTGAACGGTGTGTTGCTTGTTGGTTTACAAGTTGTTTGTTCATTATTTTTTACTGTGGATTGTTGGCATTCGGTTGGCTCGGGTACCACGCCTGGTACAAGTATACTAACGATTGGCTCGAGTACCACGCCTGGTATGGGTATAACAAATAGTTGGCTGGGTACCACGCCTGGTACGGGAATACTAATAGTTGGCTCGGGTACCATGCTTGGTACGGAAAAATACTAACGGTTCGCTCGGGTACCATGCCTGGTACGGGTTTACTTTACTGCATTATTTTATTGATATTGTTGCATTGTGTGATTGGTGTTGGTTCCATGAGTGGACCGGGTTGTGTTTATAAATTATGATATTACTTTTGGTCTTGGTGTAGGCCGGGTCATTATATTATATTGTGCTTTTAGTCTTGGTGTAAGCCGGGTAATTATATTGTGATTTTGATCTTGGTGTAGGCCAGGTAATTATATTGTGAGTTTGGTATTTTTATAGGCTGGGTAATTATATTGTGAGTTTGGTCTTGGTGTAGGCCGGGTTGTTATATTATATTGTGGTTTTGGTCTTGGTGTAGGCTGGGTAATTATATTGTAAGGTTGGTCTTGGTGTAGGCTGGGTTGTTATATTATGTTATCAGTTGATCTTGGTGTAGACAGAGTTATGATGTTAACTATTAGTTGGTCTTGGTGTAGACCAGGTTTTCATGTTAACACCTAGATGTGTTAGGGGGATCCGAGTGGGTCCGAACTATGTAAAAGAGGTTATAAGTTCACTATTTTAATGTCGTTAAGTGTGTTAATGACGGTAAAGAATTTGTTGTGGTTAATAAGCTAAGGATGGGTCTTGGTGTAGACTGGCTAGCCTGTTGAACACTTAGGTGTGGTTAGAGGATCCTTGGAGGGTCCGAGTTTCGAGATTAGAAAGGGATTTAGATGTATTTTTGTTGTTGTCATTGAATGTGTCAATGGTTGCTAGGTGATTTTCATGTGATTGGTCAATTGGGAGTATGATGGAAAGTCTGGGGTTGTAGTTGTTAGTTGTTATAACCAGGATGGAAAGTTGTCTGAGAGGTCCGTTAAGGGCCGGACACTGGTAAGTAATACTACGGGTATAAGTGGTTTGGTTGGGCAGTTAGCCGGGTTAAGTCTAAATATCTAGTCATGGAGGTTAACTTGGGTAAGGGAAGGGTAGTCAAGGTATGGACATTGTTATTGGTAAGGATTAAGTGAGACTTGGGAAGTCTAGGGATAAGGAGACTTGGGAAGTCTAGGGATAAGGCGACTTGGTAAGTCTAAAGGTTAGGATGGTCGATTCCGAAAGAGGGGACTGATAAAAGTGATGTTGAAAGGGGTGGAGCATTTACATTGTGCATTTTATCTTGATTTTTATATGCTGGTAGGAGTGAATTCGGGTCAGCCGATGATGCCTACCAGTACGTGTGTTTATACTTATTTTACTCTTGCTATACCTTTTTGGGTATAGTCTGGTTGCAGGGTTGGTGATGTTTCACAGGTTCAGGATTGCGGTGATCTTCCAGAAGCTCATATTTCCTTCTATGGTGGGAGTTGTGTCCATTTTATATTGTAAGCTCATCTTGTAGAAGCTCTTGTACATAGACTAGGTTCTGGGGAGGGTGTTTATATGGTTAATAAATTTTCACAAGTTTTAAAGGTTGTGTAATTTTTGAAAGTTGTTGTATAAAGATTTTCCAACATTTGTAAGGGATTCCTCATGTATTAAGAGACTTATTTAATGGTTTACTTTCTTTTTTGTATTGTCTGTTGGATCGGGTGGTAAGGGTTCTCCTATCAAGGTGGATTAGAGTAGGTGTCCACACGGCCCGGTAGTTAGGTCGTGACACATAGTATACACAAAATGGCATGTTTGTTCTTTTGAAGGTCACGAGTTATTTTCTTCCATGCTTTGTTATCCACCATCATATGATTATCCCTCTTCGTGTTATTTTGAAACCTCGATACTACACTACCCCTTCTGTCCTCCTTGCTGCCTATAGAAATTAGAAATCTTGATTGCATTTCTTTGACATAAATTGGTTGTATAATGACCTCATTATGGTGTGATTGTGGATTCAGAAATTCGCCAATTGGTTATCTTTAACTATATAAGTCGCTTTTTAATTTGCACAGTTTTCTTAATCTTTCTTTTGTGATTTGAACTTTGATATGAATTGAATACTAATCCTTATCGTTTTGTTGCATGAATACACTTCGTCGAGTCCAATGGACTCCCATACCTACATTTTTGATGGGCCAAGCCTAAATCTCGAGTCAAGCCAAGTCCAAAGAATGGACTAATATACGAAGAAACAGATCTGGTATACACCGATATACAACAGTACATAAGCCTGGGAAGCTAGTATACAGGTTCAAGAAAGGAAGAAGTGAAAATGGAAGCTGATATACAGGAGGAAAATAACGAAATGCGGCTGATATACAATTATATACATAAAAAAGAAGATAATATACCAACTGGTATACAAGAAGGAGAATGGGCTGAAAGTCCATTATGTTCAAGGGTCCGAATCTAGACAACATGAAAAATGGGCCAGAAAGCCCAAATTAAACTCTTTCCTCTTTATTTCCTTGTACTTTATTTATGCTTATTTGCTTATATTTATTGTAGCTAACTCTTAATTTAATTAATCTAAATAGATCCCCTAAAGTGTTGTCATTTTTAATTTTATCTTTGTTTTAGTTTTCTTGTAATTTTTTTTGTTCAAAATCTTGTTGCTTAATTTAGTTGTATTAAAATGAGTAAAAGTTGGATCTTGTGTTAATATTGCCAAAAATGGACCTTTTCAAAATAAAGATGTTTTCTTACCCCTTTCATGTGATCATTAGTCTTCTTTAGACTTTGATTTATTCACAACGAGATGTTTTATCCTAAAAATCATCTTATTTAAATGAATCTTTCTTTAATCAAAGCATGCATCCTTTTTCTTTAAATAACAATTATTCAAATGACTTGGCAAGGATTTTAAATCTTTAAAAAATAAATTTTCTTTAGTTAAAATGAATTACTCATTATCCTAAGCGATGACATTTTTCACAAATATTTTTTCGTAATTTCAATTCTTTCAAAATTAGTTCGTTTTAAGTTAGTAAAAATTATTTTGGTCAACCGTTTTTTAAATGGACGTTGTTAAGTGCCTTAAAACCCTTCTTAAGACGTTAATTGAACCCTTATCCATTTCTTTAATTTTAAAGATTTATTTCGGTTTTTAAGTCTTTGAAATTCCTTAAAGTTTTCTTAATTTCTTCATAAAAATTAAGTGGCGACTCTGTTTTTGCTTTAGAATTATTTTGAAATTTTCTTTAAGATTTGAAATAAGTTATAAGTGTCAAAACCATTTTAATGTCCTTTTATTTCCTTAAAAATCCGAAAAGGGATAAAATAGTGGCTAATCCCATTCGCTCCCCTATCTTTTGTCTCTCAGTGTCACTGTTGGCCCAGCAGAGTGCTTTCGTTGTTGGTGTCTTTCTGATCTCTACGAATTTCACCGCTCCACGTGCCCTATCAATTTTGTGGCGTATCTCCATGGGTGTTGTGGCAGCAAGATAACAACTATTTATTGAGTATGTTTCAGTATCTATAGAGTTATATTGGCAGGGTAAGGATCCCGTACACTTATCTATTTATTGAATCGATATTCTAAGCTTCTAGTTATGAAAAGTTGTAGTTGTCGATGGCTTGTAGTAGTTTCTTATTGATTTTGGCTTCGACTGTTGTTACTTCAATGAGGCAGATTGTTTAGCTTGATTCTAATCGGAGTCATGTTATGTGGTTGTTGGATTGAATAACGTGAAGTACGCCTTGAAATAGTGCATCAGGAGCTCGCCGCTCCTTCGAGATGTGGTTACCATATTATTGTTGGATTTAGCTGATGTTTATTATTGTTAGTAGACTCATTTTATGATTTGGACTTGATTGGTCGCGAGTGTGACATCGATGCCTTATCGATTAATTATGGATCTTTGTTGCAGCCTTGTTGATTCTCACATTTGTTACATTACATTTGGTTGGTAAAGCTTCATAGCAACACCTTTGGGGTTCAGTTCAAAGGTATACTAAGTCTTCCTTTTAACTTTCTGGCATGACCTTTAAGGACGAAACTTGTATAGCCTATGAAACATCGTTATTTGACTAATGGCCTTAGAGTATTGAATTTTGCCCCACATCATGATATAGCAACTATTGATAATTCTCAAGTAACACTCTCCATACAGAGGTGATAGCAATCATCAGAGCAAAATAAAATTTATATTTCTAATGGAAGTCGGGGTCGATCCCACAAAGAAATGGTAGAGTTGCCTATAAGATTATCGTATATAAATCACCAATAGAGTATTCGTTCAAACAACAATAAAAGTAAAAAGGGAAAAATCAAGGAATTGGGACTCTGTCACAATTGAAATTCCCAACAAAATGATAAAGTAAATTATGTGTTTGTAACAAGAGAGAGGATGACTATGGGTATGTTTCCAATGGGACTTAAACATGGGTTAAGGTACTTGCTTAGTTATACGAATTCTTAATAAACGATATGGGTAGTATAGGTTTTTTAGTCATAAATGTCAATCTTTTAATCTTTCAAACATTTATCCAATGATCTCTATTCGATCACCATAGTTTCAAAACAAACCAACTAATTTAGGCTTAGGGAAGTCACACTATTTCTAGCTTAGACTCTTAAATGGGTGTTTTTTGGCAATTGAACTATTTCTATCCTCAATCTAGGTGGAAATCCCAAGTACCCACTAGTGAATTCTCATACGAAATTATGAACCTCTATCTCAAGCAAGAACACAATCAAGTAATTTCAATCAATGTTTGCAACCATCAATTTTAGAGTTAAAACATGGAGAATTCACTAGACCTATATCAATTTAGCAATTATAAACACAATTAAGAAAGACCCATACCCATTAATCAAGTATCCATCATGCACATGCCCCTAGACAAGGAAATTAACCACTCATGCTAAAGGAATAAGAGATGATACCAAGTGGGTAATTCAAATCCCCTTTCACTAATTTCACTAATGGAGATAATTTCTAATATCCAAGCTCAATAGTACAAAAATGGTGAATCCAAGGTTGAAGATGAAGGAAATGGAGTAAAACCCTCTATCTTTCCTTGGGAGAGAAAACTTGCAAAACTATTCAAAAATTGTCAAAAACTCTTGAGTACAATCCCCAAATCAGGTTTTAGAAGGTTCCAAAATCGTCATATAAAAATGGACTAAAATGACCTTCAAGAGCCATGCAACGCGATGTGCGGTGCAATATGCAGTCGCACCAAGCATTGTGCGCGTTGCACGGCTCTTCTCCACCAGCCAATGACTTCAGTGGATTTCTAGTGTCGTGTGAAAGGGGTGCGGTTCGCACCAGCCGTTGTGCGTGTCGCACAGTGGCCGCACCTCTCGACAGAATCTTCATCTCTTTTGATCACCTTCACACTTCAACTCCTTTTGAGCTCTTTTGGGTCAAATTCCTTGTTTTCTACTTTTGACCAAGAGTACCTGCATTCATATCAATAAAGATCATAAGAACCTTTAAATCTTATCAAAACATAGCAATAATTCATGATTAATATCTCAATAAGTTGGTAGATTACCGACTAATCAAAATCTCCAAACTTGAACTATTGTTAGTCCTTAAGCAAGCTACTCACAAAGTAAGGAATGAATTGTGCTCTAAAACTTATGGGTTGGACTCAAAATTACTCTACTCTAAAAGCTAAGAAAAGTAACAAATAAAAAGACACAAACAAAAAGACTCAACTACAATGCTCATCTTAATTTGGACCACCACATTCTCAAGGCAATTGATCACTTTCAAAAAATTCATTAGAAGGACTTCATCCTCATTCAAAAATAGGAGAATTTGCCATTCAGAACAAGATCAAGCTTCTCAAGTCATTAGCATGGACCATCAATGTTTGCCTCGAGATTTTCCACATAACTTGTCTCATTCATTCCTCTCAATTGAAATACAGATTTCATGTTTCAATTCGAGTGCATGATGTCACTCATCACAAGAGAGAATCCCACTCACAATCATGCAATTCACAATACAAGGGATTATGAGAGAATAAAAAAGACTCTCACTCTCTCAAGGAAGTTTAAGTGCACACATATCGAACCATAGGCTTGCCCATCATGTAATTTGTCACTAATATAGAGTTACCAAGCTTGGAATCACTAAGAACTTGCAGGTTTGATGTTGGCTAGGGCTAAGGTGAGGATTGCATTTGTCTTAAGTGACTAAACCTCCCTAATTCTCTTTTTTATCATTTTGAATGCCACTCACATTTTCAAACTTTTGACTTCACCTTATTTCACCCTCACACAACCCAAGATTTTCCCTTCAATTTGATCATTCAACCTCCTTGTATCACCTTCACTTGGTAGCACCACTTCTTTTCTTTTTAATTTGCTCATTGCATTGGATTTGGAGCAATTTTTCAAACCAAACATAAGGTGCTACCTTGCACGAGAAGTGCATTCCTTTTCTTCTCCACATTGAGTACATACACCCCAAAACTTAGGCTTTTGCCTATGTTATCATTTCAATTCCCCCCCCCACCCAAACTTAGGCTTTTAGCCTATGTTTCACTTTTGATCCACTAGGGAGGATGAGTGCAAGAATAGAGGTTCTAAAAAGGGTCAAGGTATTAACAAGGTGCCAAGGAATAGGTCACAAGCTCAAAGAGGTTCACTAGGATCAATGTCAAGGGAAGTTATTTCGGTGAAGTGGCTATTCAAAAAGGGCATAAGATAAACTTTTGAGATCATACACATCTAGGATTTTGCCTTGAATCACTTTCGGGGAAGTTCTAGATGACACACATGCACAAGAATTAAAGGATAGCCTCACTACACACGACATCACATCACAAGAGTTTTCAACATTAGTCTCAAAATCAATTGAGATAAATGACTTTTGACAAGTTATTTACGAGTTCATTACACACTCGTCTATGAATCGATCAAGATAAACCAAGAGTGTGCAAGTCATAACAAGAGAATGCTTTTCTCAAAATTCATTTTTCGTCTTTCCTTTGATTTTCAAAAACTTCTTGCCAAGAAATTCTTTTTGGTGGGTCCATTTCGAGACAAGCAAAGCACAAACTCTAACTAAAACTAAAACTAAAACTTGGCATTTTCCCTTAATAAAGTCGTCTCTCAATCTATCATAGGGAAACACCAACCCAGTTCGACACAAAAATGACCAAAAGATAAAGGAAAAAAAGAAAATATTTTCTCCTTGGGAAAGAACCGTGATATTAAGAAATCTCTTGGAGTTTATTAATAATATACTATTAACAAGGCGAATACAAATTTAAATGCTCATGAATCAATTGAAAACAAGCCTCGGCATAGGCACTAGCGCATTTGCAAGGTACGGGTAGTTAAACAATACAATCGTGTAAGACTAACCCGACAACAAAATCAAAATTTAAAAGCATCAAGCCCGGTGAGAAAAGAGTTAAGCACTAATCAACAAAACTAAATAAAGAAAAGGCCAAGCGAGGGCAATGTCACAATCATTCAAAACATGCCCGACAAGGGCCAAATAAATTTTCTACTAGGAGAATAACGAAGTCAAAGCCCGACAAGGGCAATAAAAATATTATCTCAAATCCCAACATGGGTAACCAAAAGAAATATCAAATAAACATCACCTCCTCTAAGAAAATAAGCATTGCCCTCAATGCTCTAAGATCAAAGAAGTAAGGAAAGGGTGCAACAACTCTTTGAGAGGACTACGCCTCATCATCATTCGCTGCCTCTGCACTAGTTCCTGCACCACCCTTTCAGGTGTGCAAAGTGAGGGTAGAATTTGTGAGCACCCACTGAAACTCTGGGTTTTGATCATCAGCTAGCTCCATATCATCATCATCATAAGATGCAAAAAAATCATCCAAGGGACCGAGAGTGTGCTGGGGCGGAGGCATGGCACTCAAATATGCATCATCAATCAGAGCTTTCCCTTTTGCCTTATAAACATCCTTCTGAATCTCCTTCACAACTCCTTCAATGACATTCACCCTCTGGTAGAGTTTGCTCACGCTATCCACTACCCCCTTAATGGCTTTCTTGACATCCTTGTAATCAAACCTAGAAACTTGTTGTCCAAGTCTGTTAGCTGCCTATTATGATTGTAGGTCTTGTCAACCATATCTTGGAGGCTACTCTTGGTCACGGGAACTCCAGGTGTAGCAGTTGCTGGAGTAGGTTCTTCTGAGGCCACCCGAGAAGGAGAAGAAACATCTACTTCAGCGTTGGACTCATCAGCCTCAACCTTCTCTGAGGGAATCATCTTATGCCTTTTGAACCTAGGATCATCCCTATAAGTTTTCTTGTCAAGGTGCAGCACACCAGTAGCAGGGGTAAGCGCGTCACAAATGAAGTAGGGGATTGTGCCTTAGCACAAAGCTTGCTAATGAGCACAGGGTAAGGGAATGAGTCACTACTCCTACGTGCTTTCCTCCTAATCACCATAGTTTTAATTTCCCCAAAGTTGAAATGTTCTCCCGTCATAATAGCATCCACCAAAATGGCTCCATCCTGGGTCACTTTCTGATCATCTTGTGAGGCCAGGAATCAGTTACAGAAAAGTCATACTAGAGATGGGCCTCGAAGTATAGAGTCCTCCTTAAAATATCACCCCTATAGTGGCCCAGATAGGAGTGTTAGGAGCAAGAATAGGAGCAGTCTCCTGATAGGGCTTTGGTTCAGCAGTCAACTTTGCTAAGAGTGCAGGTGCAGGCTCAATTGGGTTGCCCCAATAAATTGCGTCTATATCAGCTGGAGTGATGCGAATCTTCTTGCCCCAAATAATGACTGAGTCCAGGTTAGGGAATTTCTCTACATTCCCCTTGTACCCTTTAGAATTCTACGTGGCTTGATAGGCAGTGAAGAATTATCGAACCACCTTCTTATTGTATCCTCCAGGTACATTTTGGAATGGGTACCACTGGCGATCGGTGAACTATTGGGGGATGTTCGGTAGATCATCACTGACTGCTACTAAGTTGAAGCTCATTTCCATGTTGAAGGTTCTTTTCTTATCACGGTTATAGATGGCCTTCATACTCTCAACACCAAAATACAGTCTCGCCTTTTCCGCAGCTGATAGCTTCTTTGGATTGCTCCCTGTGTTTATCCTGCTAGAAGACATAGTCTGCACATGGAGATTATGAGTACTCAAAGTAAAAGCAAAAATCTTTTTGTATTTTTGGAATAGGGGTAAAATAAAATACTAGAAGAAGTTATTTAATTACAAGGAATGGAATGCAAAGAAGAAGAAAAACAAAACAGGTAACTGGTGGCTCGTGCAAAATGCACTAAGGTTTGTGCGCGTTGCACGTTACTTCACATGAGCTACAAGAAACCTATAATGATTTCTACTCTAGGGTGCAAAACCTGGTGCAAACCTCACCAGCCTAAGTGCTCATTGCACCATACTTCGCCCCTCAATCCAGTTAACTTGCACCATTTATCAACAATGTGGTGCCTTGTGCGTTTCGCACATCAAGATCTGTGCATCACATGCGAAACACATAAGGAAATAGTTGGAACTTTTTGGCTCCTTTTGTTCTTGTATGTTACGCATGTGATTCGTAAAGCAAAATCTGCAATAAGCACTTGGTACCAAATACAAATAGCAACCACTAACAATAGGGCCAACCATATTATATGACCAAAATCAAATCATCCGGTTACTCAGACTTCCCCAGAATTTAACAACACATTCAAAACAAAAGAAAAGATTAACAATTTCCCTCAAGAAGGATGTTACTCCATATATCATTGAGAACATCAAGCCTTCAATTAACAAATCAGGAGGCATATTCAACAACAATAATTTTGTATCCCCTACCAAGAACATATATCCACAAGCATGATCAACTAGAATAGCACAAGGGCACAATGGTATTAACTATTTCAGCCCCAAACATCAATTTCTAACAAAAACCTCATAAAGATGACGATTTGCCCTTATGAATGATGTCACCCAATCTATCATAGGGCCAAATCATGCATCAATACAAGTGGGTTACTCAGACTTCACTCGAAACACCAATTTTCTAGTCTAAAAATTAACACAATCAACATGCATCATCATAACTTTAAGTTCTACCAAGTTAATTATAAGCAAAATCAACAATATAACAAAAAATTGGGGACCCAAAATTTTTGGATCTTACCCAAAATCAACATGGAAGAATTAATGAGCATGCTTCATAATATGAGTCCCCAATAAACATTAAAACACGTATTTAACATCGGAAAACTTACCACAAGTAAAGAATAGTGGGAGAGAATAAAAAATTAAAGCTTTTTGAAGTGCTATAATAGAGACCCAAGATTTCGACCGAAGAGAAACGTCGGTGACAATGGTGATGCGGCAGTGAAGAGGTTTGGGAGAGAGGAGGCAAAGGTTTTGGTGGAAGTTTGAGGGATTTTGGGGGAATTTTTAATGGAGAATTATGGAGGTTTGTGGAGAAGTATTGGAGAAAAGGAGAAGGTGGTGGTTTATAATAGAGAAAAATAAGAATAAAAGTCATCGTGTTGGGTCAGTCAATGGGTAGGTTAAACAAATTTTAAAACTTACCTTAGTGTGCCGCAATGTGCGATTAGCACAAGCCCTTGTGCGGCTCACACATCGCTTTGCACCAGCTGATTTTTCAACTCAATTTTGCCTAGGCTTCTGACTCGTGGTGTGATGGAGGTGCAACGCACACAATGGCTTGTGTGAAAGGCACAGACTCGTGCACGTCACCTCCTACTTAGCATTTTTCTTCCAGTTCTCTGGTTTGGAGTACATTGCCCTATGGAATACGCACAACAACATGTGCAAACTGCACGGGCGTCTGTATGTCCCTTTTTGTCTTATTTTTCCACTTGGTCATTTTTTCTCTCCATGCATTCCCAAAAACACACCAAAAATAACAAAAGGTAACAAAAGTAAAGTAAAAACACTTGGGTTGCCTCCCAAGAAGCACTTGATTTTATGTCACGGCTCGACGATAGTACCTCAATTCTCAATCATTATTGGAGAGCATGCCAATCTAATTGGCGTGTCCCCATACCGATAAGGAGAATTGGTCCATCAACACTTTTATTATATCATCTTATTGCCCAGGTGGAAACCTCAAAGGATTAGGTACCTCCTTCTTCACACTCTCATCATAGTCATCCACAAACTTGCCCTCAATATTTATCACGGACACCACTCTAAACTCATTCGATGGCTTTATGTGTTGGCATACATTGAAGGTCACCTCCTCGCTTCCTACTCAAAACTTGAGTTCTCTGAGTTTTACATCAACTAAGGCCCTCCCCGTAGCAAAAAATGGTTGCCCCAATATAATGCGCACCTTAATATCCACCTCACAATCTAAGATCACAAAGTCAGCTGGTAGGATAAGCATGTCGACCTTGACCAATACATCAAATAGGATCCCTACTGGACGTTTGATAGACCTATCAGCTATGAGCAATCACATAGGTGTAGGCTTGGGAGCCTAACATCTTGAAGATAACTAAGGGCATCAAGTTGATACTCGCCCCTAAGTCGCATAATGCCTTCTGAAAAATAAACATGCCGATAGTGCAAGGAATTATAAAGGCACCATGGGTCTTCTCGTTTCTCAGCAATATTACTTGTTATCACAGCACTACAACTGTGTGAGACTTCCACGGTACCTACATCAACAACACGCTTCTTCTTGAGAAGCTCCTTTATGAATTTTGTGTACTCGGGCATTTGCATTAAAGCCTCGGCCAAAGGTATACTAATAGAAAGTTTGCTAAGCATTTCAGTAAACTTTTTAAATTGATTCTCCTCTTTCTTTTTGGTCAAACTTTACGGGTATGGAGGAGGCCCTTTAGGTAGTGTGTTCGGCTCATTTGAAACATCGGGAGTGTCCTCCTCAATATCTATATCTACTTGAGATGAAGCATCAGCCTCCTTTTCCTCTTCACAAGCATCATCATTCACAAGAATGTTGGGTGCATAAGCTTCACCCCAACTTCTAGCTCTTCATCATTATTCTCATTCGTAATCTCAGTCTCGCTTATAACCATCGGCTCTACAATAACCTCCACACTAGGCTTCTTTACCATACCACTCACTCTTTCGTTCCTTGTGACAATAGCCATGACATGGCCATCATTTTTTGGATTTGTCGTGGTGTCACTAGAGAGTATTCCCTTCATTCGAGGATTTATTTAGGTGGACAATAGGTTCATTTGGGGTTCAAGATGCTTGATAGAAGTCGAGTGTGAGCTCACTATTTGATGAAGAGTTGACACTTCGCTCTTAAGATCCTTCACTCTGCAATTGATTGACTTAACCTTCTTCAAAATACGGGACAATATATCCTCAATTTTTGAATGTCCGGGGTTTCTCATGGTGGGTTGATAAGGAGAGGACTCAACCTTATTTGGAGACACATGAGGGCTAGAATTCTGGTGATTGTATCTATCACCTTCTTTGTCACGATCCCTCCAATTGTCATCTCACTCTTTATCTTTAATCCAACCTTGATTCACATCCCTCAGGTGCTAATACCCGGGTCGAGAAACTACCATCAAATAGAAAATCTTCCTATCCATAATAGTAAGCACATCCTCTTCACTAGATTGAAGCCTCAGAGTGCTCACATCATTTACACTTTAAGTATTATCGGGCCCCATCATGTGATAGGCCAAGAGATCAATTTTTGTTAGTATTTTAGCCATATCCTCATCTCTCTACTCATATTTATGGCACATTTCATTTGTCAAGTAGATAAACTAACAGCCATGGGAATATCAGCCTCCCTCGTGTGCCAAGCACGATTCATCTTGGTTATCCTTTTTAGAAAAGCTGAGGCAATACCATATGGCTGATCTATGAAGGTACCGCCCACAAGGTTGTTCGCCACAGACTTTTTCATTGAATTCAAATCCCCATAAAAGATTTGGAGAAGGACATTATCCGATAATTCATGATTGGGGCACAACAAGAGTTTCTTTTTAAACCTCAGCCATGCCACATGTAGAGGCTTATCTGGGAGTTAGCGAAAATTAGTGATCTCATCCCTTAATTGCATCATTCTTAATGGAGGTAAGAATCTCCCCATAAATGCTTCGACAAGACAATTCCATATGGTGATTGATCCTTATGGAAGCTCTTCTAACCATGCCTTCGCTTCTCCCATGAGGGAGAAAGAAAATAAGCAAAGTCAGATAGATTCTTGGGGGATCTTGTGGAAGATAAATGGCTGGCATATCTCAATGAAGTTCAGGATTTGCCTATTTGTATCCTCATGTGCAGACCTTCTAAATAATCCTTTCATTTGTATGAGATGGAGCATGATACTAGTGACATAAAACACAGTGTTGCCCACCGTCGGAGGTAGGCGGATTACACCTACCCCTCCTTGAATATCGGGCTCAGGAGATGCATCCATGAATCTATCAACACTTTTGTTGTCGCCCACTTTGCTCATAGGATGCCTGCTCAACAATCAAAAACAACAAAACAAAGAAAAAATAAATAAAAACTCATAAAGTGATTTCAAACATCAATCAAAAGGATACTAAAAATGATTTCCCTAGCAATGGCGCTATTTTTGATAACGCTCAAGTAACACTCTCCATACAAAGGTGATAGAGATCATCAGAGCAAAACAAAATTTATACTCCCGATGGGAGTCGAGGTCGATCCCATAAAGAAATAGTATAGTTTCCTATAAGATTGTCATATATCAATTATCAATAGAGTATTCATTCAAACAACACTAAAAGTAAAAAGGGGGAAATAAGGGAATTGGAAATCTGTCACAATTGTAATTCCAAGCAAAATGATAAAGTAACTTACAGGTTTGTAACATGAGAGAACGACTAGGGGTATGTTTCTAATGGGACTTAAACATGGGTTAAGGTACTTTCTTAGTTATGTGAATACTTAATAAATGATATGGGTAGCATTGATTTTAATTATGAATGTCAATCTTTCAATCTTCCAAACATTTATCGAATGGTCTCCATTCGAGCACCATGGTTTCAACACAAACCAACAAATTTAGGCTTGGGAAGGTCACATTATTTCTAGCTTAGACTCTTAAATGGGTGTTTTCCGACGATTGAACTATTTCTCGCCTTAATCTAGGTGAAAATCCCAAGTACCCACTAGTAAATTCTCATCCTAAATTTTGAACCTCTTTCTAAAGAAAGAAAACAATCAAGTAATTTCTATCGATATTTGCAACCATCAGTTTTAGAGTTAAAACATGGAGAATTCACTAGACCCATATCAATTTAGCAATTATAAATACAATTAAGCAAGATCCATACCCATTAATCAAGTACCCATCATACACATAACCCTAGACAAGGAAACTAGCCACTCATGCTAAAGGAATAAAAGATGATACCAAGTGGGTGATTCAAATTTCCTTTCATTAATGGAGATAATTTCCAATATCCAAGCTCAATAATACAAAAATTGTAAATCCAAGGTTGAAGATGAAGGGAAATGGAGTAAATACCTCTATCTTTCTTTGGGAGAGAAAACTTGCAAAACTATTCAAAAACTGTCAAAAACTCTTGATTAGAATGCTCAAATTAGGTTTTAGAAGGTTCCCAAATCATCATATGAAAATGGAAAAAATTGCCCTTCGGAAGCCATGCGACGCGACGTGCGATGCGACGTGTGGTTGCACCAGCATTGTGCATATTGCATGGCTCTGCTCTAGAAGACCAGTGACTTTAGTGGATTTATGGTGTTTTACAAAAGGGGGTGTGGTTTGCACCAGTCGTTGTGCATGTCGCACGTCGGTTGCACCTCTCGGCAGAATCTTTATCTCTTTTGATCACCTTCACACTTCAACTTTTTTTGAGCTCTTTTGGATCCAATTCCTTATTTTCTACTTTTGACCAAGAGTTCCAGTATTCATATAAATAAAGGTCATAAGAAACTCTAAATCTTATCAAAACATAGCAATAATTCATGATTAAAGGCTCAATAAGTTGGTAGATTACCAACTTATCAACTATCAACAACACTTTATTCCTTACTTAGCAGCCTAGAAGAGCATGTTTTGATTGTATTGAGGTCACCTGTGATTACATGATATTATTGTGGTGTTATTATCGTCTTGTTTCCACCTATGAGCTTTTTTTGGCCTCAACAGACACTGATACTGCAGGGTTTTGGAGCCTACATTATGGTAACTATTACTGTACCTTAGGGCCGGGCAGACCATACCTAGGGATGGGCAGGTTGTACCTATGGGGTTCATAGGTAGCACATATATGGTACCACAGAGCCTCAGATTTGAAGTGATTTATGACACATATACAGTCAGACAATTTAGATCAAATTATCCTGGTGTCCAGGTAAGGGGTCAGTATGGGTATTTAGCGACTGTTTATGCATGTTAAGACTTATGGAAATTGTATGCTGATGTGACGCTAATTTACGCCACTTTCGACTCCTTTTTACTAAGAACAATCGTACGTTTTCAAGCAACCATTGTTGTTTTTGATGTTGTTATGTTGTATTTGTAGGAAATGGAAGCAAACACGAAAACGGAAGAAAATACGAGAAAAACGAAGTTCTGCCTAAGAGTGACGGCCTGAGTGACGGGCCGTCACACATGTGACGGTTCGTCACTGGGACCGTCACACCAAGGCAGACCTCCAGGTTGAACCACTGCCTAGCAGTGACGGTCCAGGCGACGGTCCGTCACTGCCTTGACGGTCCGTCAGCCTGACCGTCACGCTTAGGCAGTGACTCAGGCGGCGACCCGCGTGTTTGGGGATTCCTAGCCCGTTTTGGATTTGGTTTCTTTGACTCCTATAAATACCCTATGTTAGGTTTATGTTAGAAATTATTCTCCCATTATTTCAAACACGTTTTTAGTTAGTTTTCGAGAGCAAGAACACGAGTCTTGAATTAACATTATTGTTCTTGATTCGTTCTTGAGTTCTTGGTTTTTATTGTTCTTGGATACTTGAAGATTGTTCTCAATATATTGTAAGGATCTCGTTTCTTTATTATTTTATGAACATGACTTTCTTCTTTTCATCTTCGAGCATGAGGAACTAAAGCTCCCGCAACTAGGGTTGTGGGAGCCATGGCAAACGTAGCAATATAGATTCCGGGTAGCGTTGGGTTCGATATATGTATTGTCACGTTGTTAATCATACTTTATGTCACGTTTTCTAGTGGTTGCAAACATTAGAACATGCCTGGGTTTAGTTTGCTTGAGTAAAGAGATTTAAACCGGGAAAACTTGATTAAACAACAAGGATTCGAGACTACAAACTCTCGTCTTAAAGAATAATGCCGTAACTGGATTACTCTACTTGATGCTAGGATTGCTAAGCTAAAAAGTACATCTTTTCGAGGTCGAAAGAATAGAAAAGGAAATTTGTTTATTCGGTCGAGAGACGTTTAGACGATACAATTGGCGTAATCACATCGTGACAATCATATAGAAAGAACCCGGTTAAGCCTAGAATCGACATTGTTACAAAGCCATGGTGAACACATCCCTAGTTCATTCTCTCCTACTGATTTAAACCCCCTACGTTTATTATTGTTTTGTTTACAATTTGATTACAAACCCCCCCCCTTATTTACTGGAATCGATTGACAACTAGTCACTTAATTCACCAAAGACTTAATCATCACCATATTCTCTGTGGGATTCGACCCCAACCTTGTTGGGTTATATATTTGACAACGATCGCTTACGCTTCTTAAATAGAGGTGTAGTTTGAGCGTTATCAAAAATGGCGCCGCTGCCGGGGAATACAGTTTTTGATTAAGTTTGGTGTTTATTTGACTTTTTGTTATAATTTCCTGCTTTACGTTTGTTTGTTGTTTTTGTTTTGACAGGGTACAAAGTTGTGCATGCATAATACCCGAAGTTCGGGGAAACAAATTATACCTTACGACCCCGAACTTGCTAGAACATTGAGGCAGAACATGGCCGCACAACTAGAGGCAGCAAGGCTCGCTGCTGAACTGCGGGCCCAACAAAACCTGAATGCTGGTGGTCTGCAGGACGATGGTGCACGGAATGATGATGAGCTTGATTTAGATGGAGCTGGCGCGACGGGCGCCATTATTGTTCCACCGCTACCGCCCGGAGCCAAGTGCAACATCACTAGCACGATGATACAGCTGTTGAACTTGAGAGGAGTGTTCCGCGGTGTTGCTGGCAACGATGCAAACCAGCACTTGATGAACTTCGTGGGCATATGCAAATCATTCGAGCTGCCAGGCGTGAGTCAGACAGCGATCAGGCTCAGGTTGTTTCCGTTGTCTCTGGCTGATGAGGCAGCGTTGTGGTTAACAGAATTGACCCCCGACTCTATCGCAACGTGGGGAGAGTTGAGAGAAGCTTTCCTAGAAAGGTTCTTTCCTCCCTCTCGGATGATACAGTTGAGGGATGAGATTAGTAACTTCAGGAAGCAACCACACGAAGCACTGCACGAGACTTGGTTGCGATTTAAGAAGAAGCTGGCACAGTGCCCGAACCATCAATTGGCCGACAACGTCTTGATGCAGACATTCTATAGGGCATTAAATTTGGCTACAAAGCCGACGTTAGACAACGCAGCAGGTGGTGCATTCATGGGACTTTCTTTTGCTGAGGCCACAACTACGTTGGACAGGCTCACCAAGACCAACAGAGCCTGGCATACACGAGATTCAGAGGTTGCAGCTAGCACCTACACAGTTGGTATGTCAGCTGAGCAGCGGAGGAAAGAGGAGGAACGCGACCAAGACATGGCGCACCTGAAAACACAGTTAGATCTCCTGACAAAGCACTTGACGTCAGGAAGTATGGAGAAGGTACAGGTTGCCAGTTCCCAAGGTATAGAAACTGAGGACGTGAATTATGTGGGGGGTTTCCAGGCCAATGGCCAAGGACACCAAGGTCGGAACTATCCAAACCACTATGAGAATGGTGGCTACAAAAATCGCGACCAAGGAAGCTGGAGGAACAACACCGATAGAGGTGGGTTGTATATACCACCTAGCAATCGGGACAAAGCAGGCAGCGAGGCTGAGACATCCAAACTTGAGAATATGATGGCGAAGATGCTGCTTAAGGTGGAATCGACTGACTCTGGGGTAAAGGCAATGCGGAATGAGTTATCATCATTGAGTCTGGTAGTGGAGTCACACTCAACCGCTATCAAGCAACTAGAGCAGCAAGGGGGTCACATCTCGGCATCTCTAAACCCAAGGAAACCGGGTACTTTGCCGAGCGACACCACCCATCCGAAAAATGACGCAAGCTGCATGGCAATCACCACTAGAAGCGGAAAAATATTACCGGAATCACATCCGGTAATTCATGCACAAGGTGAGGCTGCAAAAGATGATCAGGCGGTAGAGGAAGAGGACATTCCAAAGCCTGCGAATAAATGTAAGGAAGCTGAAAAGCTTCCAACGATGATGCCTCGACCACCACCTCCGTTCCCACAGCGTTTGAAAAAGAAAGCTGACGATGGCAAGTTCCTGAACTTCGTGACCATGTTGAAAGAAATTTCGATAAACATACCTTTGGTGGAAGCTCTAGAACAAATGCCCGGTTATGCCAAGTTCATGAAGGACTTGATTACAAAGAAGCGGACGGTAAGCTTTGAGCCGGAAGACAACCTCCATCACTGCAGCGCTATTTCCTCTAGATCATTAGTGGAAAAGAAAGGAGATCCAGGTGCGTTCACTGTTCCATGTACCATCGGGAAGCTCAACTTCGGAAGAGCTATGTGTGATCTTGGGGCTAGTATAAATTTGATGCCGCTAGCAGTGTATGACAAATTGGGTTTGGGACCTCCTAAACCAACGTCCATGAGAGTGATGATGGCTGATCGTTCGATAAAACGACCTGTTGGAGTATTGTCTGATGTGCTAGTGAAGATCGGTAAGCTTATCTTCCCTGCTGACTTTGTGATCCTGGATTGCGAAGTAGATTTTGAAGTTCCTATCATCTTGGGGCGACCATTGTTAGCTACGGCGAGAGTGTTGGTTGACATGGAGAAAAACGAGCTGACCTTCCGATTGAACAATGAATTGGTCAAGTTTGATGTAACCAAGCTGATGAAGCGACCAAGTGACATGAGAGTGGTCGCGGTCATGAATGCCATTGAGGACCCTCCTGCGGATGTGCACCTTGAGGAGAAGTGTTTGGTCGAGACTCTAGCTGTTGTAAAAAGTATGGCGCGAGAGCGTAGATATGTAGAGGCAGGCGGTGAAAGTAAATCGAGCAAACGAAAACACCGCAAGAGAATCTGCAAAGAAAGAGCGAAGAAGTTGTCGCGACTAGCGATGGAGCCCAAAGAGGAAGCTGGAACGCCACACTCCATTGAGTTCTCTTGTTTTGGAGACCCAGGCGGTCTCCAACATCATTCCAGAATCTGAGTCATATCGACTTCACAGGTATTCCTTTATTCTCACAGCTTTTAGTTTTCATATGTATGCATTGGGGACAATGCATGAGTCTAAGTTGAGGGTGTTGGGGAACCTGTGAGTCACCACCGAGGGTTTTTGTTGCCGATTTCTTTTCCCTACGGTGTGCTATCTAGTAGAACCGGCATGTTTAGGTTGTTGTTTTAAATTTTTTTTAGTGTCTATAGCAAGCATGCGTTGTTCTTGTCTAAAAACGAGGCCCCTTGAACAATTTTCTGGTTTTGAGCTTATGTTGAAACAATTGACTGTCTGGATCCTTGAATGTCATTGTGTGAATATGATTAGAATGAGTATGCTTAAGCCGAGTGGTTGTTTGATAGTTGGTAGCGATATAGTTTCTTGGTGCCAAGAGCGTGTGAGATTATTGGTATAAATTCTTACTTTGTGCATGCATCTAGAACTTGCCCGGTCTATTTTGTTAAGTTTGAAGTTGGTTGCTTAGGAAAGGATCACAGGCCTTTTTTGTGTGCAGTCCACTTAGCCTATAAGACCGTCCAAATGTAAATAATCCCTTTGATCCCTGTTTGAGCCACAATTGACCCTGTTCGTTCAATAACCTGTCACCGCTCCTGTTTAACTTCGAATCCCTGTTTTGGCCCTGGTCCTTCCTTGGACATCGTGCACCTCAACTCAGGCAATCAGCCTAAGTTGAGGGTGGCTACTATAGAGGTAAACCCTATTTTGGCCCTGGTCCTTCCATGGACATTGTGCACCTCAACCCAGGCAATCAACCTAAGTTGAGGGTGGCTACTATAGAGGTGAATGACAATAAGAAGAGGATAGTGAAAATTGGTTGTGAATAGAATGAAAAGCCGGGTGTGTGCCTAAGAAAAGAAAGAAAAAAGAGATGAAAAAGATCAAAAAATAAATAAAAAAAAGAATTGTCGAAATAAAGAGGCCGCACCTGTAGCTAGAAACAAGGAAATAAAAAGGTGAATAAGGATGGACAAAGTAAGTTATGTGATAATAAGACATTGGTAGTTCCAAGGAGGGCTTAGTCACTAACCCCTAAATGTATCCTACCTGCACCTGAAGCCTCATTACAAGCCTAAACAAGTCCTGTAGTGATCCTGAGTGGCTTTCTGAAGAACTGAAATAGAATAGTAAGGGCAAGCCTATGGTATCGCATGTGCATTGTTTGAAATCGTTTGTGAGTGTGAGCGCTACCTAGTCCCAAATCTTGTGTGTGGGATTTCTTTGTGGTGAGGGCACCAAGACTTCTGTATTATCTATTGATTGTTAGGATAGCTGCGCGTGTGTATGTAGAATGTTCTATCATATCGGAATGACA